>PVLD010002336.1:0-168880 GCA_004027595.1 Dinomys branickii | reverse complement strand
AACAAAAATGAAACTGCAAGGGAAACACTTCAAAGAATCAATAATTGGGACCTCATCCTACTGAAAAGTTTTTGTACATCTAAAGAAATCACCAGCAAAGTAAAAAGAAAACCCATAAATTGGGAAAAAATCCTAGCTGGCTGTCCCTCAGACAAAGGTCTTCTATCTAGAACATACAAAGAATTAAAAAACATGTACCCGTCCAAATTCAAAGACCCAATCCAGAAATGGGCATCTGAGATGAATACACATTTCTCAGATAAAGAAATACAAATGGCAAATAAATATATGAGAAAATGTTCCACATCCTTAGTCATTCGAGAAGTGCAAATAAAAACAACATTGAGATTTCATCTCACCCCAGTAAGACTGGCCAGTATCAAAAAATCATCCAATAACAAATGCTGGTGAGGCTGTGGAGAAATAGGGGCTCTATTACACTGCTAGTGGGAATGCAGACTGGTGCAACCACTGTGGAGAGCAGTTTGGAGATTTCTCACCAAACTAGGTCTAGAGGTTCCATTCAAACCAGCTATTCCTCTTCTGGGTATTTTCCCAGAAGATCTGAAAACATCATATCACTCTGATATATGTGCACCCATGTTCATAGCAGCACAATTTGTAATAGCTAAAATGTGGAAGCAACCCAAGTGTCCATCCACAGAAGACTGGATTAAAAAACTGTGGCATTTTTATATAATGGAATATTATTCAGCTATAAAGAAAGACAGTTTTGGGGACTTTGTAGGCAAATGGTCAAAATTGGAAACCATACTCATAAGTGAAATAAATCAGCGGTACATGAGCAGGCAATGTATTGTGTCACTGGTGTAAGAACCTGAGGGTGGGAATATAAACTAAGAGACATGAAGGAAATCTGTTCAAAAGCAAGGAACAGATGGGATGAGGGAAAGGAGAAAAGAAAGAGGCAAAAATGTATGTATGTATATATGTATGTACATATGTGCAGGAGGGCTAACATGGTTCTACTATTGTATTATATCACTTAATGCTAAGGAATAGTTGATGACAGGTTATTCAATTGATCTTGTATGTCTGTATGTGTTATCCTGAGCACACACTTTGAAGATATCAATTTGCAAAGCAGCAACTACTGTTGGTTTTCTGATGCTTTGTCTATAATTCAATCTGATCTTACTGTTATTTACTACTTTGTGCCTCTTTGTTAATACTTTCTGGTTTCCTTTTTTTTTTTTTTCTTCCTGTTGTTGAGATGATTGTCTGACCAATTTCACATGTCTGTATCTGTGTTCATGAATATACACTTCAAAGACATCAATAGGTAAAGCAACAACCATTGTTGAGTCCATGTCACATTGTCTGTAAATCAGTTTTGATTGTACTATTTCTTATGCTACTTTGTGTCTGTTTGTTAATATGTTTTTGCGCTTTTTCTTTTAAAATAAAATTTAAAAAAAATGACAGCAGAGGAATCCAGAGGTCCTTTTCCTCCCCACTCGAGGTGCGGTCCCTGATTCCTGCGGCCAAGTTCTTCCTTATGCTGAATGCTAGGCACGCAGTTGTTTCTGATTCTAAATTAGGAACTGCAAGCTTTGTGGGGCCAAGAACTCGGGCCCCAGATCTTGAGCTCCATATCTTGAACATCTCTGTGAACACTGATGTTCTTTCTTCTTGCCTTCATGTTAGAGTAAAACTGTTTATGTGACACTACAAAACCTCAACTACCTATGGAATTTAGATTTAACCACATTCTTTCTTGAGCAAGACACAACTTATTAAAAATGTCTGTATAATCTAATACTATTCTTATTAATGAATGTCAGGCCATATAATATTGAAATATTAGACACAGGTTTTCAAAGCTGAGAAAAGCAGCATGTATCTGTGAACCCATGAATAGAAAGTATTAGATACTTACATGTAGTGTAAAACATAATATAAAGCAAAAAATATAAAGTATATTAAAGTATAAAAGAATTATTTCTTAGTAAAACATACCCTCATAAAAATAATCTTAAAGTAATAAGTCAAGCAGCTAAAGTTCATAGTTATTTTCTATTGATTTGAATGTGGTTCCCACAATTTCTTATGATGTTTACATTCCAGGTTAGGCCCTGGCAAGGGAGCTATAAATGTATATAAATGACTATGAGTAGCCTTTGTAAGTAGCAGGCATCATTTGTTGGGACATGTGTTATGGCTGATACACTGTGTCAACTTTGGAGCCTAGAGGTTTGGCTGAGTGACTCAGCAGGAAGCCAAGGTGCTTACTTTGTGTACATCCTGAGCTTTCGGAAGAGAAGGGCACCCCGTGGGTGGAGGGAGCCTGTTTACAATGGCAGGGAGAGAAAGCAGCTACTTGCCCACCATTCCTCCCTTTTGCTCTGGTTGTTTTTGCTGTGTTCTGCCGCCATGAACTGTAGCCCTCTACCATGTGCCACTCTGCCTTATAGCCAGCTGAGTGAGTATGGACTGAAACCTCCACAAGCTGTAAGCTAAATAAACCTTTCCTTCCTTAATTTGGGGTGACGGGTGTTTTGTCCCAGCAATGAGAGAAAAGTAACCAAGACACCATGAATAGAGGATGTAATTTTTAAAGCATGTGAGGAGCATCATAGGAAAGCTGATCTCTCGCCTCAGGCGCTGCACAGATTGCCACGCAGTAGTCACATGCTCAGCGGCATCACCTCATCTCTCACTCTCAGGCTTCTGTCACGAGGCCTTGGTCTCAGAGCCTAGGAGATTATCTGCGATCCTCAAGAAATGAACTGTGTGAGGATGGTGTGCATGCTTCCAATTCTTTTGTCCTCCACCCACAGATCTTTAGCTTTTTGTTTCCAAACTATTTTAGAGTGCGTCAGTGAGACATACAGTTTGGGAATGATAAACTATGAGTTAAATGAAGTGTGAAATGCTTTGCTCTGGGATCCATATTCTACCAAGGTGCTTTTACTTCCCAAGGACTTTCAACTGAAGAGCTTACAAAATTAAAATAAATTTCCTAGAAGACTGTGCATATTATAAGGTCCTTTCTCTTTTATGAGATATTCTCCTCAAACATTTCTACTCACGATATCATTGGGAAGGATGATTGCACACAGATGATTCTGCACCCACTATTTTTGTAATGAGGACCCACTTGCCCTACATCAAGAACCACATGCACAGCTGCATGGACTTGAGTTCATACACACAGAAAGCGCTGTTTACCCAGCAGGACAAAGACAGGTCCTTTTCCTCTGTGTAAGACTAAATTCAATTACAGCAAGCTGCTTCTCGAAGCATGAATTGAGTTTATAGTCACATTATAATTTAAGTCAACATTTATGTAGGACAAAGATAGACAAGCTATTAAATATTTTAGTGATTAAGGCAGTAAAAGCGTACAAATAATTCTGATTTATTAACACATGGAGCAGTAAACTGCTTGCTCACAAGTTGAACAAAAATCTGGCAGCATAACAGCATTGAGCACAAAACGGCGTTCATTAATAATGGAAGAACACTGAGAAACTTCAGCAAGCTCCGTGTTCCCGGCCTCTGCTGATTACTCAGACGTAACAACAGGAGTCCACAGGACTGCAGTGTGACGGGTATCCCTTTGCATGGAAGATGCTTTTTTCTAGTTTCCCACAACCATTATCAGCCATTTTTCAGTCTCATATGCAGTGCGCATGCGTCCCCGCCCAGCTGGTACAGCCCTGTGTCATACCTGTCACATTTCATTCTCAAATACTGACCTCTTCCTTCTCAGCAGCATTGTGGTTTAGATGATAAAGAACATGAGCTCGCTCCTCATGGACGCCCTTGTCCTGTAAGACTCCTCCCTCGCCCAGCATGAGCACCCAAGGCCAAAGATGGCTCACTGTGTCCTTGTGACCAGCCCTCCTCAGTTTTCCTCCAGTAACGGACAACTGAATGTGAAGACCACGGCCGGAACCCAGATGAGTGGAACTCGTGAATTTCTTCCTGCAACAGATGATGATCAAGGCCCTTCATTATCTGGCAAGGGAGTTCTCGGGATGTTAAGGAAAAGTTGTTTATGGCTCTGCTCCCAGCGAGGAAGCCGGCAGGCGGTGGGAAGCAGAGAGAAGGGACCGAGTGAGTTCGGTAGTGAATAAAAGGTTATTTCCATTGCCTTCGTCATCCATAGTCTTCCTACTTGTGAGGGCGGTGTATTTCGTCCTTATTAAACTACGTGGAATTTAGCTTCCGGTAAGTTGAGAATAAAATGGATCATTTACTTTCATTTCAATAGCTTGTTCATTAGTCCTTTGTAAGACTAATAAAAGCAAAAATGAGGTTTTTTTTTTTTTTTTTTGGTTTGGTTTGGTTTCTTTGAGACAGGGTCTCACTGTGTAGCTCGATAGATTTTAGCTCATTGCACAGCTCAGGCTGGCCTCGAACTCACAAGGATCCTCCTACCTCAGCCTCCTGAGTGCTGAGATTATAGGCCTGCACCAATACATGCAGTTCTGTAAATATTAAGACTAGTAATCTGTCCTGTCATATTCTCCTGCACAGAGAGTTTAAATGCAACATTGTGTTGAGGGAAATTTTAAGAATCATCTTCTACAGCTGTGGAATTTTACAGAAGTCCTAGAAAGATTCCATGAGAGAATTTTTCAAATTAATTCACAAAATATAAATGACTGAAATTATTCTGTGTGTGTTCTCTCACCCTCTATCTCATTTGTTTTTATTTTGTCTCAGCCCTTGCGTGAAGGCAGCTGGCAGGGGTTGACAGCGGAAATGGACATACTCTTTGAAAGAAGTGTGCTCCCCCCACCCCACCTAGACACTGATGATAGCTAGCTTTTGCCGAGCACTACTCATTATAAAGGCTTCTAAAGTCTTTTACATGTAATTCCTGCTGCAGTTTTATAGTACAGGTACTGATATAATCATTTCAAGATGTGATAATTTTCCAAAGAAGTTTATATATAAATTCTATATGTTTTCAAAATATGTCACTCATCTTATTTTACCGTATATATTTTTGTAAGGCACTCAAACTACTCTTTAGAAATAGGAAGAATTAAATAAATAAAGTATAGATTTCACGAGTTACCCGAGATCACCTTGTCTACTGTGGGGCAGAGTCAGGATACAGATTTCAACTCACAATTTCCAAACCAAGGGCTATTTCACAGTGAAACTTGACATTATAAAGCTGTAATGTCTTAACATTTGTAGTAAGTAGTACCTTCTGAAATAAATGGAATGTGAATGGGATGGATAAGACTCATGAATATATTATTCCTATGTGAATTATTATAGGAATTGGCAGGTTATCCTGATATTTACTCTTAGAGTTAAGAAGACTTGGAAAGGTCTGTTTCAATTTCCTTACTGAGAGTAGTCAGCACATGTATCAAACACTGTTCAGAATTTTTAAAATCCCTTGAATGACTTTTAAATTTCATTTCTTGTTATTTTAAAACAAAGGAGGAGTACATGGGACAGGATGGTAAATTAGAACATTTGACTGTAAATAAACAAGCGCGGCTTAATTCTATACTAGACCAAACACCAGAATCTTTTTTCTCCTAAAATAAAAAAGAAACAAGAAAAATACCTATAGTATAAGTTATCCCAACCTGATTTTTCAGTTATTTATATGATTTCTCTTTAAACTAATTCTGGCAAGAAAATCATTGAGAATATTATTTATCTAAATTATTCTGACAGAAACTTTTGATTTGAGTAAAATGCATGAACCAAAATCATTTTCTCAAAGTAGATTTGCAAGGACATTTTCAAGAACACCTTAGCAAGGGAGTAAACTTTTAGGAAAAAAACATATATACATGTTATGTCTTTTTAATCAGAGTTCATTGTTTAGCTTCTGACAAAAGTCAGTTATGCGGCATCACTAAATGGCCAAGTCATTCCCAGCCAAATAAGCCTTTTATAATTTATGTTTCTTTAAAGTAAGAAAATCCAGTTAATGGATGCAACTAGAGACCACACTCGTAAGTGAAATAAACCAGACTTGAATGTAACATCATATTGTCTCCCTAGTATAAGAAACTGAAAGAGTAAATAAGATCCAAAACGTACAGTAGATGTTGTAAAAGGAAAAGAAACTGCTTAAAAGAAAAGAACAATTGAGATGAGAGAAAGGAGAAAAGAAGGAGGGAAAATTTTAAAAAAATATATATATACACATATGAAAGATAGCTAACATAATTTTACTACTAATTTCTATTAATTCTGTGAGAGGAACAGTTAGTGCTTATATTGTTTGATCAATTTTTCATGTCAATAACTCATAATCTGAGCAACTACCTTGAAGATGACAATATGCACTATAATAACCATTGTTCATTTCCTATCATCTTGTTTTAAAATTATGTATCATTTTTTATTGGTTTTTTTCTTTCTCTTTAAAATAAAAAAAAAAGAAAAGAAAGCTAATGTAGTCTAAGTCCAGTTCATGGCCTGCCTGGAGACTGAGTTTTCAGCAAAGCAGACGGTGAGCCATCGACTTCTGTGCCAGATGTTGCTGATCAGGGATCAACACTTGTGGAATGGAAGGCCAAGGCAGTGCGCTGTCCTCCAAGGGAAGTTGAGCTGCTGCAGGTCTCCACTGTGTCTCTTCACCGGTGACAGAGCCCTGCAGCACACTGGGCTCTCAGCATTGTCTGGTGTCACCACAGATCAGTCACCAGCCCTCCTCCACCTAGGAGGGGACAAGCATCGCTGACTACATCACCTAGGCGTTGCCCACTGATTCAAACGCCGCTTCTAAGATATATGAGGTGGTATGTCTCTGCCCACTGTTAGTTCTCAGTAAAGCTGTGTTTTCTTCATAAAAATTTGTCCTTTTAAATTCTGAAGAGAATGTGTTTGGTAATAAATCGTTTTTAATTTGGCGTGGGTAAATATCAAAGAAACGTTTGATTTGTTTCTGTTAATCTTTTATAAAGCTAATTTCATTGAGCTCCTGTAACACCTATAGAATACATTAGTTCCACTAACTCTAATTCCACTGCAACTGCAGTGCTCTCTGGGTTTAGTGGCATAATTGTAAAACTCGTGGGGCTCACCACCTAAAAAAGTATAAAACCTGGCGGAAGCCAAAGAAATATGATTGGCAGAGACTGATATCCATGGGCCACTTACTAAATATGTCAATAAAAGGATACAGTCCACTCTTGATTAATAATGTTAATTGAGGCCAAAAGTAGCATAATCTATTTGAACTCAAAAAATAAATTCTTAATGTTACATTATGCAAATGATTCAACTCTTCTTCCCAGCCTAACCTTTTAATGGGGACTCTAGGAAGGTTTACATTTTAATGTGCAACAATTAGAAATGCACCTCATCGTTCTGTCCACTCTGTCACCATCTTGATGGAGGTCTAAAATAGCAAGAAGTGGCACCTCTTTTACATGGATTTGGTAACAGGACATAATGTAACTAGTGTGTCCTGTTCGAGGTCGCCCTGTTTCTCGCGAATGCACTGTGTCATTCTGTCTATCAAGATGACTCTTGAGTGTTATGCCGCATCTTGGCACACCTTTCATCCAGCAAGGGAATCATGGGAAGTAGACAGAATGTGCCTGCCTGAGAATGACATTCTGCAGAGCACAAAGTGGCCCAGGATACCTGCTTATTCATTGCTTAGGCTCCACTGTACGAGGAAGTCCACTAAAATCTCAGGAACTAAGATTGAGCAGAAAATCCCCTGCAAAGGCATACAAGCATCATAGATCTAAAGCTTTGCCCAAGTCAAAGCCAGTTCAAAAACATAAAATCCACAAAGTTCACTCCTGCATTGGGCCTTTGCCTCTGTGATCTCTTACTAATAAACTTTCTGCCTCTCTTATTCTTCATATTTTTGGTTCCTTTTTAATACTCAAGTTTTAAAACAAGCATTTGCTGTCCAGAAAGGCACAGTCATGGCTATTGGAGCTCCTCCATATGACAGTCAAACTGTAGCCCAACACCTCGGCGTCTCAGCATGTCACTAAAAACAGAGATAAGCTCCTTAACAGCACTCACCACAATGTAACAACATCTCCTGTTCACTCGAGATTTTTGAAAAAAAAAGATGTTTACCTGTTCATTCCTTGTCTAAGGTAAAACATGAGGGGTGATACACTGCAAAACCTTTACTTCTAGAACAGCGTCTGTCACCAGGTTGATATCATTACATGTTCACTGACTAAATAAAAGGAGCCTAGGCAAGGGGACCTCCCAAGGTGGGGGGGCTGTTATCACCCTGTCAGGCAAGCAAGTACCCAGAGCCCAAGACCGGGCTGGCTGCGAACACATAGTTCGTGTTGTTGGGGGAAAATCAGAAGCATCTTTGATTCACTGGGAACAAATCAATAAAAACTGTGGTCTCCATGTATGGAAGATTATAGCAGAATCTTATATTGTATAACAATATTCTCAACACTTTAAAAATAAATATAATACAAAATTTCAGCACAATTTATATATTGATTTTGAATACTATTTTTTGTAGTAGCATATTTGCTATCTTTGTAAGTAGAATTAATTTTTAAATGTCATTTGAATTAAGACAGCAATGAAAATTGAATATAGTAGCTAGAAATTTAAGAACATTTAAATCTTGAAATGTATTTTAAGATTGTGGTTTGCTAATTAGTGTGAAAAATGAAAAAATTACCTCACTATAAATTTTAATTAAAAGACAGTTGACTTTGACTTCCAAACCTCAATTGAAATGATGGTAAAGGAGGGAAGCTGTGATTAATTAGCATTTTATTTTAAACTACATTTGCAGTGGTTTTGTATAAATATTTTGATAATTTACTCCTAGAACTGGCATTGGTTTTCATAGCCTTTTCCCCCAAGGAAGACAGACGTTAATTTAAGCTTAAATTTGTCATTCTATTTCTTCTTTGAAAGCAAAAGAACACATAATAAATATATGAGCATTCAGACTGTGGGGACACCCTTACACACATTTGTCCATCTGTTGGGCATACCACAGAATTAGAAGTAATACTGTAACTCTAATGTAGTGTTGGCTTTTGGGGGGACTTTTTTGGCACGAGGAATCAAACTCAGGACCTTGCACTTCGAAGCAAGGCACTGTGCCACTGAGCTATATCTCCAAACCTATGGCTTTAACATGAATTAAAACTTGATTGAAAGGTTTTCAATTATTAGCACAACTAAAATTGATGAGGCTCAAAACAGAACACAGTATATAAAATTTTGATAAGTGATATACTTGTTGGATATCCTAAGTCTATAGTCATTTTTACATATTTTAAATAAATATTCTTTACTAATTTTAGTAGGATTTAGTTCCTAAGAATGTGTTTACAATATTATCTATAGAGACATTCCTATTTAAAGTGATCTGCTTTTCTGATCATTATGCTGTTGACCTTATTTCTGTTTGGCTTACTGTGGTAGTGTGTTCATTCAGTAAGTGGTGATGAAATCCAGTGATGCTTACAGTCACTCATTAATCTAACAAAATTAATTTTTAATGATAATGGCGATGAAAATAGTGTTATTGTAGCACCAAGTAATGTGATTGGACTCAACAGATTTTCCAGATGGCTTTTTTCACTGACCAAAAAGACATTTATATGCATTTTCTTTTTTAAAATGTTCTTGACTATTATTTCATCAAATCATAAGGTTTGGGTACCTGCTTTGAAGCTAAACATAACTGCTTATAGTGGGGACTGGTTTTCTAAACACAGATGACTTTTGTGAACTTAATTCTGCCCAATCTAAACTCTGATTTGCTAGTGATAATTTGTTTGGGTTCTCTAAAAGTACTTGAGCTTAAATTTCTCACCAAGGACAAACAGTGAAAATGCTGAAACGTCCACAGAGCAAATGATCTGATGTTAAGGGAACAGAATACAGAAGGAGTTATCAACACAGTTACTTGGAAAAATATAAGGAAGCTAATTCAGATGATGTTAAGATTTCTGAAATATTGGAGTTAGGTTTTCACAGTTCCTCTGCTATCTTTTTTTTTTTTCTGATAGTATCATTAAATTGCTCAGCAATGTTGAGGACAGGATATGACAGAAGAACAAGTTCCCAGTTGTCCTAATATCACACACATTCTTCAAATGAACCCCTTGTTATCTAAAGCATCCAAAGTTATAGATCTGTTCTAGGCAGAGAATTAGTCAAACACTTAACATGTTATTACAGATACAAACTTGGTGATTCATATTTGTTCGTATTTTAGGTTTGTTTATGGTTAAAAAAAGAAACATACAGATAAAACATCCAGATATGATCTGTATAATTAATATAAAATATCCTAGTTTGGTTGGGAATAAAACTTCAATACAACTAAGCTCAATTTATCTCTTTGTCACAAAATATGATGTCAGTATATATTTTAGTCCATTCTTTAAAACCAGTACATTGCTTCCACATAGTTTTTTAAATTTTTTTCTTTATCTATGGTTATAAATAATCAGAAAATAAATTAACTTCTGAGCAATGCATTTTTAGAGACAGAAAATTATTTCCTTTAGTATTTAGTTGACACTGTCCTGTTTTTCCATATAAAATATGTATTTCTATTGAGTCATTTATGCCATAAAAATAATTACTCCCTAGGAAGCAATTTTAGAAACATTTCTTTTAGAACATCAGTGATAATTTAGGATAACTCATTATTTACTCACTTTTGGTAATTTGTATGAAAAGACCTTCTTAGATTACAGCATCGTTTTTTCTTTCGTACATACTACATTTCTCTCTGAGTTCCTATTCATCAGAAATCTTGCTTTCTAATTTTTCTTACATATGTTTTCTTATATGTGCCCATGAAGTCTTTTTAACCAAAGCACATTCTAAATTTTTCTTATTTTTAGTTTAGGTGAAACATAGTGATATGTTCTTTATTAAGAAAATCATTAATGAGCAAATATGAAATTAATACTTAAAGGAGAAGGGAGATAGGTAAATGAATGGAAGTTCATCTGCAGATAATATTGTCCAGAAATAGACGCTTGTATGCACGCAAGATACTGCTCCAGTAGGTCACAGAGAACATTCTTTCAGTGCCATGTCGTCTGAGCTGACACATTTTCCATATTATTTGCAGAACTGGCAGGAAGGTGTAGCAGAGGGATATAAACCAAAGTCTTTCAGCTTTGCCTACACATAGATTCTCTGCTAAGATCTGGAAAAACTACAGGCCACATAAACATTTTTAACTGTAGACTGTGGAACACACTTTGTTCCCAAGATTGCATTCAGGACTACCCGATAGACTCCCACACTGCCAGAGAACTCATTGTGTTTCTCTTAGTGCAGCCTTTCAGTATATAATTCTTATCCCTGGCATGCTTACATAGATAATAGTGAGATTATTTTTCATCAGACTTCTATTACCTCAGGAATATAGTACCACAGAAATAGAAGAGTCCTCCTTCTTTTTATATCTGTCTATCACATAATTAAATAGCAGTCCTATTTATATCACCAATATTCTTTCTGGAATAATGTGAATATCAAGCCCTCTGATAATTCTCTATAATTTTTCACAAAAGTCCTTTGTTTGCTTTAGATTCTCCTTAAGAACTGTATTGCTTAAACACATTGGTATATAGTAACATCTGTGAGGCTCAATATCATTTATAGATAGTATAATTTTCTTTGAAAAATGGTTCATCGGCTGGGCATGGTGGAGCACACCTATAATCCCAGCACTCTGGAGGCTCAGGCCGGAGGATCGTTGAGAGTTCGAGACCAGCCTCAGCTGGTCTATATCAGCTACAAAGTGAGTTTAAGGCCACCCTAAACTGCATAGCAAGTCCCTGTCTCAAAAAGCCAAAAAAAAAAAAAAAAAAAAAAAAAAAAAAAAAAAAAAAAAAAAAAAAAAAAAAAAAAAAAACAGGAAAAAGAAAAATGGTGCATACTCTGAGGTTTTAAAGTTCTGTAATATTTCACTTATTATTTTACTGATATTAAAAAGGGGAAGAAAAATTATATTAACACTTTACAAAAAAGTGGAAACAACCATTCCTAGCATTCTGCATCTCTGGTGTAACTTAGCATCTTTGTTAATGCATATTTCTTAAACTGTGCCACACAGAAAAAAAAATACCTCTAACTCACTCTTAAGTAACTAAGTTGTATATCAAGTGTTAATGACCAGCATCCACAGTCTGAAAAACCCATTATATTCATGCACAATTACATGAGGAATGAGGAAGGTGGTTGGGACAGTGGGAAAACGAGCTTTAATTTAGATGTTCTAGTGGAAGATTGGGGAAAATGTACCTTGACTCAGCACAATTGTCCTAAGTGCTTTCCTTATATGTAACTAATAGGCTCTTTTCAATGTGTATATATGACCATTTATAAGTTCTTATAAAGAAACTAATCTGATGCTGGAAAAGTAAAAGCGAGTTGGATTGTAATGGTTGATACATAGTGTCAACTTGAGAAGTTTAGCAGTTTAACTAAGTGACTCAGCAAGGGGCCAGGGTCCTCTCTAAAACCTACTGAGCTTGTAAGAAGGAGATGGTGTGGGTGCTACACTCACCCAGGTGCGGGGGGGGGGGGGACACGCCAGACAACAACGACTGGGGGAGAGAGTGGAGGGGTTTGGGGGGTAACCTGCTTACAATATAAGGGAGGAAAAGAGACCTGCTCTGCCCTGCTTCCCTTTTGTTTTTACCGTTTGGCTGTCTTGGCCACCTTGAAGTGTTGCCTCTGTGCTACATCACGCTGATTGCAGACTGATTACAGACTAACACATCCACAAACTGTGAGCTAAACAAGCTTTTCCTTCCTTTTGAGTGTCGGGCATTTTGTCTCAGCAATGAGAATAAAGTAACCAAGACAGAAGGACAGGAGAAGAAAAAGGGAATTGAAATGTGTTATGTACATGTGTCAATCCCCTTTGGTGAACATAATCATTATGTACTGCAAACCTGTACTAATAAAAGTTAAAAAAAAAAAAAAAGAAGAAATGGAAAACTGCCTACTTAAATACTTAAATGAAAGTTAAATAAATAGTACAGCTCGGTTCAAAGTGGCTTTCAAACCAGATTTTTATAAATTGAGGTAGATTGCTTATATGGATATCACATTGTTTTAAAAATAAGATTTTGGTACTTTTAGGGGGGAGAGTATTCTGTTTATTTGAGAAGAATAATACAAGGAATTTCTATTTTATGACCTGTCAGTGAAATCTTACTTTGTGACTAAGTAGTAATACATGACATTCTGACTTGTGTAGTTATCTATTTCTTGAGTCACACTGGAGCACTGTTTCTTGAAAACAAGTGAGCAGTAAAAAGTGTTAAAATTTGTCTTTACTGTTGATTCTTGTTTTCTATGACCTTATATTTTTACTCATGAACTTATAAATTCCTTTCATAAATGTAAGAAAAATAAAAGCAATATTTTTACCACTAGCCAAAGATATATATTACACTATAATTTAAAAACACCACTCTTTTGTACTAGAAACTATTGTGCATCAGAAATTAATAAATTAATATTACATTATTTTCAAATATACTAGATAGTATATTATAATTCTGGGCAGAGTGCAGCATAATTTTGTAATGTATTATTAGGTTATGTATTATATAAAGTATATGAATTTCCCAAGAGGAACAATTGATTTCTTTTAATGTCATCAAGGCATTTTTGAATTTCTTTCATCACCTCCCTCCAGAAAGAGTAAGATACATAGTAACAATAGTAGCTCATGGAAGAGGTATGTTGTAAAAGAAATATTTTCTTACAGTAGATTTTTAAAACCAACGTACTTGTCATAAATAGGAATGTCCATCGACTTTAATCAAAAGACTTATACACTTATAAATACAGAAGACACTTTAAGAAAATAAGACATTTGATATTTTAATTGCTTTGTATTACTTGGCTTGGCTTATTTAGGGAAAACGTATCTGCATCTACATCACTGCAAAAGGGTCAAATGTTAGTTTCTCTTCATTATCTTTTCTCAGATAATTTATGTTATAGTGACTTTAACACCTTAGTTTATCTTCATCTAGTCATTTGTTTTTTGATAGTAAAACATTTCCCCATAACACTTATCCTACAAGTCATACATGACGTAGACACAGTCATTTCTCAAGAAACAAGTAATTGTGGAGAAGGTTCAGGAATATAAAACTTTAAAGAAAAGTACTACGTACATATTTTAATATGCAAAATTCCAGAACAGAATTACAGAAAACTAAAGTTCTCCCTGGAAGTCTCCTAAGGCAGCAAAAGATAATTATATGAGATAATGTTTAGTTGAAATTGATTTACTCTTAGGAAGAACATAATTCTTGTCTGCTAAATGCAAAGTTTCATTTATATGAACTGTGCAAGATGATAAGGACAGCCAGTACCCGCTAACCATTACTATGTAGTGCAGGCTTTAAGAGGCTTTCCATTTGTACCTAGCGTGGTTCTGTAACTTTTGGCAAGATATACCACTATTTTAGAGACATTTACTGGTGGGGAAATTGCATATAAAAACATCAATGAATTAGAGAAAGATAGTAGTATATGAACACCTTTAAGTATATCTGTTTTCATTTATATATGGCTACATATTTTGAAAAGTTTATCAAACTAATTCTTACAAACCTGTTTTAAGTGTTTGTTTGAAGTTCATCTTCACTGACTCTGTCCAGACCGTTGTAACTTGAAATTTGCTCTCGCCGCTGACCCACAATATTCTGCATTCAGTCAATATTTTCCTGTCCTTGTTTTCCACAATTCTTACCACTTTACAGCACAGGAGAAATTATTAATTAAAATCATTCTTAAAATCTATCTTCACTGATCCATTTGTATGTAAAGGTTGTAAAGAAGGTGATTTTTCCCTTATTTCTCATACATTTCTTGCACGTGGCAAAGAGCGTACACAGTACATACAATGATATGTCAGTTCACAAACTTAATTTGTTTTACAATTGTGGGGAAGACGATTGTGTCTATGTTTGTCACCTGATATGGAGTTTGTTTGCAGAAGCAAAATTTTGTCGGATTCTTTTTTTTTTTTTTTTGAGAACTGAATTGTTTGTGAACAGAAGTGTTTGTGAACTGAAGCATCATGTAATTTATATATATATATATAATAGCATTATGTAATATACATAATAGCATTGTGTAATATAATAGCATTATGTAGTACATATATTATAGCACTATAATATATATTATAGCTTTATGTTATATATATATATATTTGTTTGATGGTAAGATCTATCAGTATATCAACAAAAGAGATCTGAATAATACATATTCCTGTGAAATGTGACAGAAGCTACACTTTCACTGGCTTCTATTTGAAACTTATTTGTAGAGCTTTCCTTGTATAAAGCTGTATCTTTCTGTACACAATGTGATGCCAGAATTGCTAATATACGTTACAATTATCATGTAGCTCTTGAATTATTCCTGCTTTAACTTTTCAATCTGAATAGGAAGAGTCATACATTAAGTTAAACAATGAGAAAATAAACTAAATGAGAATTTTACTTAAAATCTCTGTGACTCAGTCTGTGTGTGTATAAAATGGAGACAGTAGCAGAATATGCCCCATTGAGTCATGGTGAGCAATAAATGAGGTCATTTATGTAAAATGCCTGGAATTCAAGAGTTTGTTGACTCAGTCATTACACCAGAATGAGTGACTGGATCATCTGAGTGATTTGGAGGGCTATACAGAGAAGCGTGCAACAGAACTCTAGATTTATTCAAGTAGATGCATAAATACTGCTTACTCCTTTTTAAATTTTCCTGGCAAAATAAACTTTGCCATGTGTAAATAGATTGTATTTGTGTACATCACGGCATCCTTACAACTCCACAATGTGTGTGCACTAACATCTATTTTCACTACATATAGCATTTGGCTGGTCTTTTGTCCCCATGCTAGTCAATGGTGACACTTCAAAGAGGAATTGACACTGGGTACTGGGAAAGTGCACTCCACTTCCAAGTATGTTACAGAGTTCTGACAAGCTGGGTGTGGTGGCACACTCCTGCAATCCCAGTACTTGAGAGGCTGAGGCAGGAGGATCACTGCAAGAATTTGACAACAGCCTTGGCTACAAAGTGAGCTCAAGGCCAGCCTGAACTGCATAGAGAAACTCTGTCTCAAACACACACACACACACACACACACACACACACACACACACACTTTATATATATATATATATATATATATATATATATATATATATATATAAGTTCTGGCAAAAAATAATTGGATTTGTATAAAGAATAAAATAGTTTTTAAAAAATGCATAGTAAAAGAATAAACTTAAATGTCACTCTATTGTAGTTCTTCTAGTATTTCTAAGAATAGGTTGGGGTACAACCCAAATTTCTCATAAAAAAGAAATGATAAGATTTTTTTCAGAATTAAACAATGCACAAGCAAATAAAACCCATTCAGCCACCATAGACTGGATTTGATTATGTTTTTATGAAAACTCTTCTCAGTCACTATCGTGAAACATTTGTTATCCAAAAAAATGGAGAAGCACACATTAATAATTTCATTTTTAAGTAAAGTTAAATCATTTGTTCAAATTGTTCCAAGCTTTGAAAATTATTACCAATTTTAATGGCCCATTGGGCATCTAAAACTCTTTTCATCGGCCCAGTTATATAAGTTCGTTAATCACTAGACCTTTCAACACTAGAAATTATAGGTGTTGGTTGATACTTTAGTGCTATAGATAAAAGTTGTAATTTATTTTATAAAAGATTCAGTAATCTGTAATTCTTCTATATTTTTATTTATTAGAAGTAGCTGGAGAAATGTTCTGATGTGGTGATTTCTCTGTACAACCACAACTCTCTTGTACTTCTGTTCAATTGGTCTGGGAATAAATTAGGGAAATCTGCATTTTTAATAAGCTGTTAGTGGTGGTGTCATTGGTCCATACACCACACTGAAAGTGAGATTGCTGAAGTTATTTCACTCAAAAAGTTAAATATTTTATTGATGCCAGGAAAGAAGAAATTGGAGTAGACAAGGAAAGACCTATAAGTAATTTCTCAGAAAGTAAATGTGCTTAAAATGGGAGTCCATGGCATAAATTGTATTTCCATCAAAATAGGTTTCTGCAAAATGAGTGTTACACTCTTAGAGACAGAAACCTGCATTGGAAATCATAGGTGACAGGGATTTCAGATGAGGGTTACTGCAGTAGTCAGCGTCCCTCAACATTTCGGAGGCTTTAAAAAGCACAGATTTATTTCTTGTTCATGCTCTACCCTCACCCAGGGCCTTTGTAATTGCAGTCACTCCATGATTGAATGGCCACCCACCGTTGTACCATATGTGGGCCTCCGTAGCAGAAGAAAGGGAAAGAATCCATCAGTTTTTGTTTTACCAAGTGTATGCTAGGTTCTGACTTTAGTAATTAAGTGCCCGTGACTCACTGACTGCAACTACGCACCAGGCCACTTCCAAGCACAGGAGACTGAAGTGGAATCATCCCTTGGGCCTCTTTTGGGTAGAGAGACAGTGGCAAGGACGATTTTGTAAACACAGACTGTGACCACCACAGCTGACCACATTCTCTGAGAAGTGTGCCTGAAACCTGATGACTGGTCCTCATCCGTGAGCCGTTATACTCTACTCGTGGCTAAAGACATTTTGGGACTAAGGAAAAACTGCATGTGAAAAGTGCTATGCATTTGCTGATTAAACACCAGCAGGACATCTGCTCCAGCAGATGCCAAAAAATGTGAAATCTGCTACAATGGAAGGAGGAAAGTTTATTAAAAGATGTTTGTCATCCTATCGACAGAGAAATGCATCCTTTTCAAATATTTCTAATACATGATTTTTGATCTGTGCATCTTCATTAGTGTTTTTAGCAAACAAAAGTCATCATTTGAAACTGCCTTTTGATTAGTTTTTGCTTTACTTTCACTAAGTAAGAGAAATTTGGGAAGAGTTCAAAGGGAAGAGGCTCAAAGAACATATTTATCAAACGATTTTGAACAAAAGTGATATTAAATTTACTTAGGTGTTGGAAGCCAATGAAATTTTGAAAGCCTGAATCCTTTTCTAAACAATGCATCTTTCTTTTTTTTTTTTTTTTTGCAGTACTGGGGATCGAACTCAGGACCCTGCGCTTGCTAGGCAAGCGCTTATTCCACTGAGCTATATCCCCAGCCCCCAATGCATCTTTCTATCAAAATTTGTAATGGACTCTCCACTTAGGCTTTGCAATTATCTTTTATCTCTCACAGAAACACTGTTTTCTTCATCATCTTTACAAAAGGTTATTATTTATATGTTTGTTTTTGCCATATCTGCCAACACAGCATATTTGTACTATTCAACCAAACAAACTGGAGCCCTTGTCTGTATTTTTAATGTGTTATTCCTGCATACACTTGAAGGTGATAGACTTCAAGAGTCATTTCTAAGAAAGCATAAAATAGCTTATAGGTCCATCAAGCATACACAGCTTCACTGATCTTTGGAGAGATGCAAATCAAAGCCACAGTGAGATACTGCCACACCCAGGAAGAGGGATTGAAATAAAAAAGACTAAAGTTAAGAAGTGCTATTGGGAATGAGGAGCAAATAGAATGTAAATTACTGTTGTGGAAAACAGTATGGAGATTCCTCAGAAAGTTTAAAAATGGAGTCACCATAGGATCCTGCAAGCTCACCACCAGGTATATCCCCAAAGGAAAGAGAAAGTATGTCCAAAATGCATCTAAATTTCCAAGTCCATTGCTATTCAAAATAGCCAATAAGGGAAAATTACTTAAGCTCCATCAACTGATGAGTGGGTAAAGAAGAATGACACATATACACAATAGAAAACAAGTCAGTCACACAAAAAAAATTCTGACATTTGTTTCAGTCTGAATGGAACTGCAGGTCATTATGTTAAGTGAGAAAAAAACAGCAGAGGAAGAAAAATAGTGCGTGATGTCACTGTATGCAGATTCCAACCTAGTGGAGCTTAGAGAAGTTTTGAGTGACTGGTGCTTAGCTGAGCCAGCCATGATGGTTGGAGGGGGGAGGTGGAGGTGGAGGAAGGAGGCTGATCACTGGATACTAAGTGACAGGTAGGTGGGAGCAAGAAACTCCGGCGTGCTAATGCACGTCTCAGTGGCTATGGACAATAACTGTACATTTTAAAAACCTCCAGAAAAACGTGTGAAAGTTTTCAGCATCAATAAATGTTAAATGTTTGACGAGATAAGGATGTTGAACCTGATTTAAATATTTCTCAATGTATACATGTATTCAGCATCACTATAGCCCATTAACGTGTGTACATTTTGTTTTTAATGTACCTATTAACAACAAATTTCAAAAAGAGAGATTATAAATATACATATAAATAATTCATTCAGCACCTCTAAAAATGTTTTCATGCAGATATTTGTAAAATCAATTGAACTTTCATTTTCAAAAATGGAAAATTATTCACTTCGTCTCACAAAATAAAAATTTTCAGACATCTGACTTAGAGAGTGTTATGGTTTGTGTCTGGATGTCCCCACAAAACCTCATGCAGTCCTGGGGAGGCTTCTGGAGTTTATGATGATCCATCATCCAATGCTAGAATTATGGGTGTGAGAGCTATACCTGCCCTGGGGTGGGTAGTTTGCATACAGTGTAAGGGAGGGAAAGAGGCTGCTTGCCGCTGCTCCCCCCTTTTGCTCTTGTTGATCTTAATGTTTTCTCCTCCATGAAAGTTTGCCCTGTGCCATGTGCCTCTCTGCCTTGGTAAAACCTCCATGAACTGTGAGCTAAATAAACCTTTTCTTCCTTAATTTTGGGTGTCAGGTATTTTCTCTCAGCAATAAGAGAAAAGAAACCAAGACAGAGAAGAGTTTTTGGGTTCTTTTTAAGAAATCACAAGTCTAAAGTATAAGATGTGAAGAGTGAATTGAAAGGGGAAATTATTTCATTTGCTTGATAAAGTATGCCATTAGTAAGTCTCAATTATTTATGGGAAAAGTAAAAAATGTAAGTTTGAATGAGCGATAATAAAACTGATAATTTTGAGCAGCTTTGATGAATAAGGAAGTAAGGTAATAGAGGAAATCCTTAAAATCTAAGATTATTTAATGCAAAAGACAATAGTATAAGAGATAAAATGTAACCGAATAAGATGAGTGAATGAAAAATTAATAAGGCCTCAGATTAAATATAAGCACAGTAGAAACGATAGAAAACTAAAGTGAACTAAATATTTCAGCAAAATCAAAGATTTTCTGGTTAAAATAGTTTAAATAATATTCTATTTATAGGAGAAACATCTTGAATACAAAATACAGTGATATAGGGGAGAAAAACTCCCAACCTGAGAGATATCTGGGACAAATTCATGTTCTCTAAAATCAAGAAATGAATTTTAGAAATAACAGAGGTTAAGAGTTGATTATATTTATTGGGGGAAAGAAAGCTTCTGCCCAAGAGAAAAACAAAAGCCCCTCCCCCAGTGGGTTGCCCCGGGAACCTGTCTTTTCCAAGCACTTTTATAGAGCAAAAGCAGGAGGTGAGGTGGGTCAAAGGTGGGGAAAAATGGGAAATCACAAGGTGGGCATGAAGTGGGATAAAACTATGGTCAGCCAATAATTGTTCAGGTAAAATTGGTTAAATCAGGATCAAATATGGAAGCAAGGTAAGTAGGCATGAACACAGAACAGGGACTTTTCCGGTAAGGGGTTGGGTCAGTGATTCTTCAAGGTTATTGCTACCTGTTTGGAATATCAATCCCTGATATCCATCCTTAGGGAGTTATGTGAGCGTGTTTATTTAATCTTTTGTCTTGAGGTCTGGCTCACAGCAAGTGGTCTCCATTTGCAAGGTATCTTGTCTTCCATACCGGCTCCTTCGCAGGCCCAGCCCTATCTGACTGCCTATAATATTTCTATTTAACTCAGCTGCCTAAAAATAGGACCACTGAAATTAAACATTTTTAAAGGTGTATAAATATCAACCAAATGAAATATGCTATATTAGCATCAGATAAAAAGAGACCTCAAGCCAAAAAAGTAAAGGACAATATTTAGTAACAACAGAAAGTCCTTAAAATATTATGTACCTAATTACATAGTTTTTAAAACACAGTGCAAAAGTCACACAGGTTACAAAGCAAGGGTCTTACAATCATTATAAACAAAACTTATTTCTGGAATTGAAAAAGCAAACAGATCAAACGTTTATTAAGATTATAACAATTTTTGTTTTGAGACAGGGTACCACTGTGTAGTCCAGTCTGGCTGTGCACTCACTATATAGCTCAGGCTCCCTTCAAACAGATTCTT
The DNA here is from genome assembly GCA_004027595.1 of Dinomys branickii. NCBI lineage: Eukaryota > Metazoa > Chordata > Mammalia > Rodentia > Dinomyidae > Dinomys > Dinomys branickii. Next base: position 147,622 of record PVLD010002336.1, on the reverse strand, counting down.
CTGCGCCAGCCTCTTGAGTGCTGGGACTGCAGGCATGTGCCACAACACCCAGCAATAATTTTGAGGAATAAAGTTAATCAAACTGAGTTTTACATGCATAGAACATTATATCCAACAACCGTGGAGTACATATTCTTTTCAAGAGCACTGGAATCTTTACCAAAATTGGCTGAATGCAGGTATACAATACTTCAAGCCTCAAGGAATGGTAAATGAAGTTATGAGGACCATGTTATCTTTCCAAAGTCATATTAAACTTGAGATCAGAAAGAGAAAGCCAGCTGGAAAATACCCAGAAGTCTGTAAATTAATTTATGAACTTTTGAATGAAAAGCCATATCCCCCAAGGAAATTACAACAGAAAATTTAAAACTTATCGAAGAAAGTGATGCTAGACACGGAAGGAGCCCATGAAACCCGAAGGGTCAGCACCAAGGCAGCTGGCAATAAACGGAGTAATAGCTACCTAACCACACCTCCCCTACCTAAGAAGAGAAACTGAAAGTCAGATCTAATTACCTCTGTGAGGAACTTAGAGAACGAACAAAAATTAAACACTCTGAAATATAAACATGGCAACAAAAATAAAAGCAGCCAGTAATAAAATATCTATCAACAGTACAACAGAAAAACAAATTTTATACGTATATATAAGGAGAGCTGGAGTAAGTGGAATTGCTGATGTCTGTGGTTTATTGAGAGGAACAGCTAATGCATAAAATTTTCTTTTTTCTTGACCAACTTTGCACACTTGAAACTGGTAATCAGAATGACTGGTCTGAAAACAATATGCAATTTGCGAACCACTGTCGCACTCCTACCATCTTGAGTGGCTCTGCATCATTTCCAATGTTTTATTTTTTTTATTTGCTTTTTTTTACATGTTACTGTCTTTGCTTGTTTGATCAGTCTTACATTCTTATGTCTAGAGGACTGAACAAGTTCATTTCAAGGTAACAGTATGCAATATAGCAACAGTTATAAATTTCTATCATTTTGTTTTGAGGTCATGTATCATTTTTGTTGTTTTTGTGGTGTTTTGATTTTGTCTTCATTGTTGTTTGGTTAGTTTTTTAAATTTCTAACATAAAAATTTTTTAAAAGGCACAACAGAGAAAATCAGTAACAAGCTTGTTCTTTAGGTTGTGCTTCAGCAAAACTGGTACCAAATGAAATACAAAATCTAAATAATTTTTATTTTCAATACCTCTGCTCTGCCCCTGCCCCACTTCTTTGACCTTGGATAATTATTTCTGCAACCATCTGTGCCCATGTGTGTACTAACAGCTCCTGGCCTCACTTGCATGGCTAAGAGCGTGCTTTCTGCCTTGGTAATTTTCTAAAACTACAGTTTAAGACATAGCAAAACCCAGGTTAGCTTGTAGGTATGTAAAACTCCCAAGTGCAAAGTGTGAGGAGGCTAACCTCTTGTGGCCACCTTAGATCACTGGTGCACAAGAGCAAATGAATGAACATCACTCACTTCTAATTCTAACACAGACGGCTCTCAGGTGCATTCTCCTCATGTACTTATCAAATTCCAAATCCAGGTACCCAGAGGGATTACCAAATTGATTATGTAAATTTGCTTTGGCATTTCTCCTGGTTCCTCTTAATTTCCCCAGTTCTTTATTCTTACTTTATCAAACATCCTACTACTTTAAATTATCTTCATCAAATTATTATTCCTAGGACCTGATTGTTCTTTTCTTTTTCCTTTTCTCTTCTGGATTTAAGCCAGGACACCTACCCAATGAAGGTTTAAGAAAATTAGATTTACATCCCTTATAAAAAGCTCAAGACTATGTGACTTTAAACAGAATGCTATAGGAAAAGATAGAAAACTTTCAAATTTATCACAAAAGGTAAGTGTAGTATGAATCTAAATCTTACAAGGAAAATGAAAGAAAACTTTGCACTAATTTCTTCGAAAAATACTGAAACAAAAATAGCTTAAATAAGAAATTAGCAAACTGGACCCAGCAATAAAATGGATAATGAATCACCAAAATATCTCAGATTATTCAAGTAAAATAAATGTAGCTAATTAAATATTTGAAAAATTATTATTCACTCTATCTCCAGAAGAACAATGACATGAAATCAATAAGTGTTATTAGGGTATTTAAAATAAAAAATGCAATATCTTTTCATGATAAAAATTTTTAGCACATTATTAGTGAAAATTCCATAATTCCTTTTCTCTTTATTTTAAAGATAATAAAAAAATAAAAACAATACAGAATCTCAGAAGAATATGATAGCAAATTAACAATGGTTATTATACTGCATATTGTTATCTTCAAAGTAGTTGCTCAGATTACCAGATATGACTTTGACAGGCCTACATTAAATCTATAAAACAGTTTGGGGAGTATGGCCAGATATAGATGTGTAAGATTGATCAAACAATAGAAACACTAATTGTTCCTAACGACGAACTATTAGACAGTAGCACAATTATCTTAGCTAACTTGTATATATATATATGTGTACATGTATATAATGTGTGTATTATATATGTCTATAATGTGTGTGTATATTCTTTCCTTCTTTTTTCCTTTCCCACAACCCAGTTGTTCTTTCCTTTAGAGCAGTTTCTCTCCCTTTTGTAATATCGATTGTACCTTTTGGATCTTCTCTTTTGGTTTCTTATACTGGAAAGACAATACGATGTTTACACATGAGAGTCTGATTTATTTCACTTATGAATATGGTCTCTGGTTGCACCCAGTTAAACATAAAAACCTCAAATTTATCTTTCTCTATACATGAGTAATACTCCATTGTATGAAAATACTGATTGGACAATTAACCAGATCTAGGTTGCTATGACCCACACAAACCAAACCAGACCGTCTGACGAAGATGGATTACAGTGGAGGAGTGAGGGGCTACACAGCAGACCAGAGCAGACCAGCAGCGAGCTGTGTAAGGTGTGAGGTTTTTAAGCCTTTTATTTCTTGCGGGGAGGGTTGTTTATGGACTGAAACAGCTGCTGTAGCTGATTAGCAGCACATTTGGTCCCTGTGGTCTTTGCAGTCTAGCCCGTCTAGCGAAGTGAGCAAGATAAGGGCAGGGGTGACCTTCGTGGTCTGGTCCGTGCTGGGAGGCAAAGGGGAGTTAGGCTGGAGCTGCTGTTTTCTCTTTCAAAGGGCAAGGGAGCTTTAGAGTGACCGGGTAACTTATCAAATACCACATCTTTTTCATACATTCTTTGGTTGATGAACATTTGGGTTTTTTCCAAGATGTAGCTATTACAAATTGTGCTGCTATACACATGAATGCACATATGTCACTGTGGTATGTTTCTAATTCTTCTGGGAAGACACCCATAAGGGGTATATCTGGGTCAAATGGGACCTCTAATACTAGTTTTTTGAGGAAACTCCACACCGATTTCCATAGTTGTTTCACCAGTCTATACTCCCACCAACAATGAGGAAGGGTTCCTTTTTTTCCCTACAGCCTGCCAGAATTTGTTATTGGTTGATTTTTTAATGATGGCCATTCTTTCTTGAATGAGATGGACTTGCAGTATTGTGTTAATTTGCACCTCTTGGATAATAAATGATGTTGAACATTTTTTCATGTATTTATTTGCATTTATATTTCTTTATCTGAGAAGTGTGTATTCAGATGCTCAGATGCTCATTTTTGGATTGGGTCTTTAAATTTGGGGGATCTGAGTTTTATTTTAATTCTTTAGATGTTCTAGATAGAAGTCTTTTGTCTGAGGGACAGTGGGCTAACAATTTTTCCCAATTCATAGGTTTTACACTGTTGGTAACTTCTTTTGATGTGCAAAAACTTATATAAGACAAGATTCCAGTTGTAGATTCTTGGAAATATTTCTTACGCACTTTGGTTTTTGTTCATGAACTCTGCCTATTCCTTCAAGATTTCTACCTACTTTCTCTCCCAGTTGATTAAGGTTTTCAGTTTAATGTTTAGATCTTTGATCCATTTTTACTTAGTTTAGTGCATGTTGATAGGCATGGGTCTAGTTTTAGTCTTCAGCATGTGGAAAGTCAGTTTTTCCAGTACTATTTATTAAAGACTCTATCTTCTAGTGAACATGTTTGGCTCTTTTTTCAAAGATAAGGTGACTGAGTTTGGTTGTAGTTGTGTTTGCATCTTCTAATCAGTTCCATTGACCCTCAGGTCTGTTTATTTGCTAGCACCATGTTGATTTTATTACAGTAGCTATGTAGTATAATTTCAAGTCAGGGATTGTGAGGCCTCCAGTTTTGCCTTTGTTGCCCAGGATTGCTGTTGCTATTCTGGGTCTCTTCTGGTACCAGATGAATATTAGGAATGTTTTCCATAGATCTGTGAGGTATACCAATAGCATTTTGATGGGATTGCATTACATTTGTAAAACAGTTTTGGGACTATGGTCATTTTCACAATGTTGGTTCTTATTATTCATGAGTGAGGAGTATCTTTCCATTTTTACTATTCATGAGCAAGGAGTATCTTTCCATTTTTTGAAAGCCTCTTCAATCTTCTCAGAATACTGTAATTTTCACAGTATAGATCCTTTGCTTTTGTTAGATTGGTTCCTAAGTACTTCATTTTTTAAATGCTATTGTTAAGGGTGTGTATTTCCTAATTTCTCTCTCAGTGAGTTTCTTGTTTGTGAACAGGAATGCTATTGATTTTTGAGTGTTGACTTTGTATCCAGCTATGCTACTGAATTTGGTTATTAAATCTAGAAGTCTTTTGGTGGAGTGTTTGGGTTCTTCTATGTACGGTATCATGTCATCTGTGAACAATGAAAATTTCACTTCTTCCTTTTCTGTCCTTATTCCTTTTATCTTTCTCCCTTGTCTAATTGCTCTTGCTAATGTTTCCCGAACTATATTGAATAAGAGTGGTGATAGTGGAAGTTCTGGTCTTCTTCCTGTCTTTAGAATGAAAGCTTTCAGTTTGTATCTACTTATTTGATGTTGGCTATTGGTTTGTCACAGATGGTTTTTATCAGATTGGGGTAAATACCATCTATTCCAATTTTCTGTAGGATTTTTAATAGGAATCAGTGTTGGACTTTATCAATAGTTCTTTCTCCATCTGTTGAGATGGTCCTGTGATTTTTGTCTTTGGCTCTGTTGATATAGTGTATTACATTTATTGATTTGTGTATATTGAAACTTCCCTGCCTTCCTAGGATGAATCCCACTTGTTCATGGTGTATAATCTTCTTGATGATTTGATGCATTTTGTTTGCTGGTATTTTATTGAGGATTTTTGCATCTGTGCTCATTAGGGAGATTGGCCTGTAGCTTTTTTGGTTGGGTCTTTCTCTGTTTTTTGCATCAAGGTAACACCTGGCTCCAAGAATGAGTTAAGAATTGCCTCTCTTTCAAATTCATTAAAGAGTTTCAGGAGTATTGGTGTTAAATCTTCTCTAAACTTCTTGTAAAATTCAGCTGTGGATCCATTCAGACCTGGGATTTCTTGTTGTAAGTTGTTAATTAAATTTTCAATTTCATTGACTGATATTGGGTTATACAGAATTTTTATATTTTCTTCATTCAGCTTTAATAATTCATGTATTTCTAAGAATCTGTTCATTTCTTCTATGTTTTCCATCCTATATGAGTGGAGATTTTCAAAGTAGGTATTAATGACCTGAGTTTCTACAGGATCTGTAGTGATTTCATCCTTTTCATTTCTTATTGCATCAATTTGACTTTTTTCTTTTCTTTTTAATAAGGCTGGCTAGAGGTTTATCAATTTTACTTATTCTTTTAAAGAATTAATTCATTCTTTGTATTGTTTTCTTAGTCTACATTGTATTAATTTCTGCTCTGATCATTATAATTTCCTCCCTTCTTTGAGATTTGGGCTTGATTTGCTCTGCTTTTCTGAAAGCTTAAAGTGTTGCAGTAGGTTGTTTATTTGTGCTTATTCTGTTTTTCCAGTGTGAAAATTCCCATCTATAAATTTCCCTCTGAGGACTGCTTTCACTGCTTCACAGGTTCTGATAAGGTGTATTTGCATTTTTGATTGATTATAAATATTGTTTAATTTCATGTTTGATTTCCTCTCTGACCCCTTGGTTGTTCAGGAGGGTGTTGTTTAATTTCCATGTGCTTAAGGAGTTTTTGCAGTTTTGTTTGTCAATAATTTCTAACTTCATTGCAATATTGTCAGATAATATGCATGTGATAATTTCAATTCCTTTGTATTTACACGAACCTTTTCTATGGACTAGAATACAGTCTATTTTAGAGAATGTCCCATGTGTAGCTGAGAAGAATGTGTATGCTGATGTTGTTGGATAGAACACTCTATAAAGGTCTGTTATGTCTTCCTGTTCACAAGTTTGGTTCAGCTGTTATTCTTCTGGTGATTTTTTTGTCTAGTTTATCTATATCTTTGTGAAAATGAGGTATTAAATTCCCCTGTTATAATTGTGTTATTGCTTATTTGATTTTTCATATTTATTAATATTTGTCATATATAGTTGTGTGCTTCATATTTGTTGCATATATGTTTATGATTCTTATCTCTTCCTCTTGCAATTTTCCTCAACAAGTGACTTTCTTTATCTCTTTGATCATTATTGATTTGAAGTTCTTATTGTCTGCAAACAGAATAGCTATCCCTGCTTTTTTCTGGGTTCCTTCCACATGCAGTATTGTTTTCCATCCTTTGACTTTCAGTCTATGAAATTCCTTTTGAGTTACCTGTGTTTCTTGTACACAGTATATTGTTGGATTTTGTTTCTTGATCAACTGCTAGTCTGTTTCTTTTGATTGATTAATTGAGGCCATTTACATTAATGATTATAACTGATAGGTACTGGCTTACCTTTGTCGTGTTATTTTTCTGTTGTTGATTCTGTCCTTTTCCTTCAGTTTAATTGCTTTCCCTCCTCGATTTTTTTCTCTCTGTTGTTTTTCTTGGAATTGTGATCATTTTTATGTTTTTGTGGAATATATTTCAGTATTCTTTATAGAGTTGTTCTTTTTCTTGGAAGTAACTTATTTCTCCATTAATTTTGAAAGATAATTTTGCAGGGTACACCAGTGTGGATTGGAAGTTGTTTTCTTTCAGGACTTGAAATACTTCACTCCAAGCTCTTCTTGACTTGATAGATTTTGTTGAGAAGTCTTCCCTGATTCTGATGGGCTTTCTTTTATAGGTGATCTGTTTCTTTTCTCTAGCAGCTTTTAATATTCTGTTCTTGTGCTGAATTTCTGGGATCTTGATTATTATGTGTCTGGGTGTAGATTTATTTTGGTTATGGCTAATTGGAGTTCCATATGCCTCATTTACTGTATGTGAGGTTCTTTTCCCATGCTTGGGAAATTTTCTGCTATTACTTCTGTAAATGGTCTTTTTATGTCATTATGTTGATTCCTGCTTTTTCATTTACACCTATCAGTCTTATATTGTTTTTCTATGCATTATCTTGTAACTATTGAATAATTTCCTGATTCCTTGTTATTTTTAAGAGATTGTTCTTGTAGCTGCAATCCTTTCCTCAATGTCTGAAATTCTATCTTCAATTTTGTAGAAGCATTTTTGCCAGCTTTCAATTAAAATTTTACTTTCCTTTTAATCTCTTTCATTCATGAAAAGATTTTCTTTCTTATAATATAGTTCATTCAAAGTTTCCACCATTTCTCTATGATCCTCTATTTGTTTATCTATGTCTCTTTTAGATTTGCAGAGCAATTCTTTCATTGTATCTTTTTTTACCTGGAAGATTATTTCTGATATGATTTCCTCTATAGCCTCCTGGAGTTGTTTCTTTATTTCAGTTGCTATCATTTTAGGAATTTCAAGTGTACAACTTCCAATTTCTTCTATGTTAAAGTCTCCTGGACTTGTGCTGGACAGGATGTAGGTCTTAGATTGCATTTTGTTCCTTCATCTTGACATTTTTTATTTCCAAATATTTTTATTTTGTTTTCTGTAATTATCCTGGTGTGTTTCATTAGTAATTAGCTATATCACTAGTATCAAGATCTCTCTAGAAAAAGTATGTTATTCATGGATATCTCCTGTGGGTAAGAGATTCTTGGTTGGGGTCTGTCCCAAGATCATAGCTTCCCAATTAATTGAGAGTTTAATGTTGGTTTTCTATCCCCAGTCTTTTGCTGTAGGATATGGTAAGGTTATTATCACAGAGCTTCCCAACATTGTTATACAATGGAGAACAACTGATTACAACAGATGTGACTTCCTAGTTACTGTAGTACAATTAGCAACAATGATAGCACCAAGCACAATTTAGAAATTGACATAGTATGGTAGCTATTTATTTTGTACTTTAGACCATAGGAGAAAATTCTATAGTTATATAACAGAACCAGTCATAAGTTAGGAGTTTGGACGCAATGTGTTTCCCATCATTTGAGTGGATTTACCCCAAGTTCCTCCAGATAAGCTGGGTGTCTTGTCCCAGGCTATTCCCATGCTGGTTGCCTGTCCTGTGATGTATCGAGATGGGCCAGGCACCTTGGTTCCTCTGGATAGAAGCTGCCTTGATTTTGCAAGGGCAGAGGACAGGGTCTTTCCCCCACCTCAAGGCTCAGCATGGCTCTCCAAGGCTCCCTCTATAAAGTGGTAGGGGGGCAGAGTCACCCCCCGCATGCTCCTCAGTGCTGCTGACTAAGGCCAAAATTCTATAATTCTATAGAAGTATCAAGTTACATAGTTTCAAAACTCCTAAAGAAAATACACTGTATAATGATTAGATGTTTCAAACTCCCTCCAAGTTTGAAAAGGAGACAAGAATGCCTGTTTTTATCTAAATGAAATTATTAATATTGGGAAAAACTAAAACATACATCAATCTCTAGGATGTGATGGAAACCCAAGATCATTTGGAATATTCCTACTCAGATTCATAACCTAATCTACTAAGTAAGAGTAAATGCCATAAATGCACCAATGGAAGAAGCTTCTACAATAGAGATGCCATAGAGTTTTTAAATTCATCTAGGACAAAAAGTCAAAAATAATTTGATCTGCCATGACCCACGCAGTTCTCTGTGGTCCCAGGGGAAAGTGATGAGCAGACAAAGAAGATATACACAAGAGACAAAGCTGAGGTCAGGTGAAGTCCTCTTTCTCTTGATGGTAGAAGAGAAACCAAACAACAGCAGGGATATTTATTTATACTTTTAACAAAGTTAGCATCATGAGACACAGGGTTGCCTAGGGACTAATTACTGAAATTGTCTGAGGCAAGATGTTTTTCTCAGGATCAAGTATTTCCAGCGTCAGCCACTCCATACACTGATCAAGATCTAGCATGATTAAATGACCTATAAGACATTTGTGATACTAAACTGGAAATTTTGGTAGAAAAGGTATTGGACTGGTTAAAACCTGAAAGGGGTCTGCCATTGATACTAGTGATATATCAATATTCATTTCCTGTTTCTGATACTTGTAGTATGTTTATTTATGAAAAAGTATTTATAGGAAAGTATTTTAGGCTGAAAAGGAATCCTTCAACTCTACAAATGAATGTCAAGTGACTAGGTGTGAGGAAAGCCTTTTGTGTTGAATATGTAACTTTTCTATAAACTTAAAATAGAAATTTTCAAAATTTCTATAATTTAGAGAAGAGAGCCATGTTACTAAGGGGAGCTTGCTGTTTACATCATGTAAGTAACTTACTGATTTCAAATTTGAGGTCTTTAAAAGGAATCAGTGTTTACCCTGATGTTCCATGCAAGGATTACAGGTAAGTTAAATCAGTCTGTGTTTTAGAATCTGATTTTTTGATGAAAATGAAAGAACAAATATTTAATTGCATGCCATTTTAATTCAGTTCCTACTCTTAAAATTAAGCAGGACTTTTAAAAAAATTACATAATTTTTATCCTTTCTTGGGTACTCTGAATACATATTAGAAATTTATTACCCTTAATAAATGTTCATTAATTTGGATTGACAAAATAATATTAAGCAAATAAAGTTGGTAAAATTGAGGGAAAATTAGATGAATTGCACTGTATATTGGTAAAATAGTTATTTTGTGAGAATAGAAATGTAGTGATGTTTAACATAGTTTACCAGATCATTAAAAATTCATATAGTGATATACTTAGATTGTTTTCCTAAATGATATTCTACCTATGTATTTATTCCATTATAAATAAAATCTTACTTGATAACTATAGTGTGGGAAATGGAAGATGACTATTCCCTAGAATAATAATTGTATGAAAATTAAGAACTTAAAACAGTGGGACTTCAAATTATCAGTAAGATCAGAACTGTCATGGTTGCAATTATTTCTACAAAATGTAACTCCTCCTGGTAATAGACATTTTGATGTGAATGACATGACTCATGATTATCATGAAATTGTTTGGTTATTCTAGTAACTATGGCATACATTTTCCATTTAAAACAAAATGAATTGTCATTAGTTCATTAAGATGTGCTTATCAAATGCTTATGATTTGCTTATGATCATAATGCTCACGATCAAATGCTTATGATTCCCACTCATGGCACGGGTCAGTTGTTTAGAGTGAAATAAAGATAGAGTCCACATAATTACAAGAAAGTATTAGCCTTTTATTAGGATTCTAAAAATGTTTTTCTGCCTTAAAAAGACTTAAAACTAAATACAAAGTGAATTGAAATAGGTTAGCCTGGTGTGGTGCTGCATGCCTGTAATCCCACCTGAGACTAGAGGCTGAGGAAGGAGAATCAATGTGAGTTCAAGGGGAGCTTAGGCTATGTAAGTGAATTCAAGGCCAGCCTGTACTTTATATGAGACATTGTAACAAAAGAACACCAAAAAGAAAAAATTAAAATAGTTTAACACTTTTTATTATCTATAGTTTTACCATTATATGATATATTAAAAATAGATCAAATATAATACTAGATTCACAGAATATAGTTAAATAAATATAATATTAGCATAATTTGATTGTAATAGTTTCAAGAGAACAAAAAGCCAATTGGTACAGGTTCAGGAAGGGAGAGATTGATCATAAATCAGCTATACAACCTTGAATAAATTTTTGGCCTAGGTGGGATTTCTTACTTTTTAATTTTGAAATCTATAAAAGGTGAATTGATACTACTTTCTCAATCCATGACATGGACTTCCCTACAGTATTTTATGTCATAGAATTACTTTCAAAAATATTTAAATTGTCTGTTCATGAGAAGTGAATTCATTTGATCATTTTTTCCTTTTGCATAGTAGTTAGTTTCTTTTGAGATCCACATGTTAACAAAATTAATTTAATTTAAGTGGGTGATTTTTAAGTAAAAATAGTACAGGTTTTCAATCTGTATGGTAAAAATACACTCATGAGAGAGTTATACAGTAGTACATAGTCATTTCAACCCTCAGTCCACAGTAGCAGAATGAATGAAACGTCAGTACCCGGATGACGCTGATGATCTTCTGGTAGAGTAACCAGTCAAGGAAGATCAGAGCATTGCAGTATGGTGTGTAGGCTTCAGGTCGGGTGTGCAGAGACAAGACTCACAAAATGTGAAAGGACCAGTGAGGTAGAAGGGAAAGAAAGTGGGGAGTGTTTTGGACATGAAGGATGTAAGGCTGGATGTTGTGGAATGAAGGAGAATGAGTGTGGTAAAGGGGACACCCGTTTAAGTCATACTGTATTGTCACAGTTTTATATTTTATATGCAAGGGGACCGAAGAGCAAACAGCAAAAGAGGACTTTAATTCAACAGTTAATCATTAATGTCGTCTCTCTCAGCTTCCTTTATTATTACTTTTTGGCTCTCCTTTCTGCTCCCCCCTATCTACAATTCCAGAATGCTCTCTGCGGCTCCGAATATTGCTGTAATTGTTTCGCTCAGCGACCCCCGTACTCACATCTGCAGGATGCTAGTGCAGGAATGCCTCTGTCACTCCGTAACTCATCCAGCTCCGGCGAGGAAGCTCAACTCTGAAGCCTCCTTTGCTGACCGATGGGTTCTCTGGGTCCCGGTCATTCTTAGCCTCTCTACATCCCACCCCACCCCTCTTAGCCTCTCCCTTTCCACCTTCTCCACCATGATTGCTTCTTAGGAACTGGAAAGTACATGATCCTTTGCAGAACACAGATCGTGTACCCATAAGAGGCTACTGTGTGAGCGTGGCAGAAGTGAGGCTTCTGTCTGGATCTCACAAAGGGAACAGAGCCCCTATTTCTGATGTTACCATTTCCCTCTTACCTTTCTGGCATTTTCTACTGTACACACAGAAACACACTACCACCCAGCTTTTTGAAATAAGAGAACACACCCTTACACTCCTCTCCGGAATTCCTTCTGGAGAGACCCAGAAGAAAGCACATTTTAGAATTACAATTTTCTTTCACCATCGTGCTTTCCTCTGAGGAGAGAACTCCCTCCACTTCCCTCTACAAGTCTGTGATAGTCTGAGCTTTCTGCCTTTTGCCTAGAGTAAAACAGATATTCAGCAACACAAGTCCTGGCTCATGATTTGTTTTTGAGAGGTTAATGAATTCAGAAAGAAAAAACTCTGTTAGTACCCTTCGTACTTAACTCTGCTAGTGACTCTCCAAAAGTCACGCCTTTGATTGGCGCTGTGGCAGTACTAGAGGTAGAGCTTGAAGACTACCACTGGGTCAAGGAGCTCTGTGCTCGTGAATGGATGAGTAGGTTCGTTGCTGTGGAAGGAGTTTTGATTTAAGGGAAACCCTTCCTTGCATGTTTTCTCGCCCTTCTCGCTTCTGTCCTGGGCATCATCGTCCACATGCCCAGGCCAAGTACGTGATGTCACGCTGAGGGTTCTCATCTTCCAGACTGTGGGAAATGAAGTTATTTTGTCTATAAATTTCTCAGCCTCCACTAGTCCATTATAACTGCTGGAGATGGACTCAGACAGTTAATATCATTCATAAATTTATAGGTTCCCTCTTTTATTCTCTGTAGAATTCATTTATTCAATCAACCAGGTCTTTTTTTCTTTTCCATAGAGTTTTCCACATTCCCAACTTTGCTGGGTGAAAACTTGTGCTGTTCGTTTAGCAGGTTTTTATAATTCTCATGCAGCTCATAAATTCATAGTTCAATTTTGAGTCAGAGTTGGTACTTTTGGGGCTGGGGATATAGCTCAGTGGAATAAGCGCTTGCCTAGCAAGTTCAGGGTCCTGAGTTCGATCCTCAGTACCGCAAAAAAAAAAAAAACAACAACAACAAAAAAAAAAAGAGTTGGTACTTTGACAAGAATACTTCTTAGATTGGTGTTTTGAAGACATAAAATGACTTTTTGCTTCTTTTTTATTAACAGTCACTAATGATTATTGTCTAGATTCCTCTTTCTTTACTAAGATTTCAAAATTGTTCAATTCCCTCTAATTCCTTCTTTTATTAGCTTTATTTAAATGAAGCTAATATCAGCTTTATTATACTAATAAAAGCTGTAAATATATGGTTTAGTAAAACTATAAGAAAAGTTCCCTCATCAATTTCCTTACCCTGAAGCACAGCTTATATAGAAAAAACAGTATAACAGTCAATTATTTCAAAATAACAAAATGGCTTCCTGTTGTTTTATATAAGTGACCACTGAGAATGTGTTTATTAATATTATAAAATAAATGTATCCAATGTAGTTGAATCCATTGCCACTATTACTCTTAAGATGCTAAAATTGTCCCAAATTTAGCCATAGGGAATTTTTTTATTTTTATAAATTAACATGCAACATCATACGTATTTGGCATATGGGCATAATGTTTTGAAGCATGTGTGTGTGTGTATATATGTATATATATATATACACACACACACATGCATACATATATTGTTAAATCTGTGTAATTCATTAATATGATTAAATCACCTTGCTACATGACATATCTCTTGAGCTTATTGTCCCTGTTATTTTGTATCTTGACCAACATTTCCCTATCTTTATTTTCCTCTACTTTTTCCACCCTGACGATCATCATTCAGCTCTCACAGGGCAGCTCCTGAGGTTAAATCTTGGAGACATTTTCTTGCTGTAGCCCCAGAACCAGCTGTTCCTCTGGAATCTCAGCACTCTCTTAGTGACAAGAGACAGTGAATACAATGTTGACACCAAGGTGTCCATTATTATTGGGTTTCCCCATTAGTTTTTGGAACTTTTTATCAGATAGAATTAAAAAACACAAATTCATTTTAAAATAAACATATTAACACTTAGACTTTTTCATCAAATTTATTCTTATTTAATTTAACTGATCTTACTTCCCTATTTGCTTCCTGAAATGTTTGTCTTTTCTTTGTTTGTTTGTTTGGTTTGTTTGAGACACAGTCTTGCTTTGTAGCCCAGGTTGACCTCGAACTCAGTGATCGTGACTGCTGGGATTACAGGAGTGCACCACCAGCCTGGGTAATGTTAAGTCTTTTTAATTGTTGTTCTAAGTGTTACAAAGATAGTCATTTTTTGCATGATCTAGTGTGCACTATAATTTCAGGATGATAAAACAAATAGTACCTGATACCAAAAACCTGGAAGTTTCCTTTAAAAAAATATTATATCCACTCAATACATTTTAATCATTAATAAATTATTTTATTTTAGTAGATTTCTACTATTATTGCTTATGGTTTTAGAAATTATAAGTTTGAGTGAGCAAAATAAAATACAAAACTAATTGATAAACTAGTTTAAAAACTATTGTTTCCCATGTTTAGTTCTAGAAAATCTTGGACCAGGGATGTAGCTCAGTGACACAGTACATGCCTGGGAAGTGCAAGGTCCTGAGTTCAATTCCCAGTAGCTCCCCCCAAAATAGTTACTGCCACATATATATCAAATTTTCCTATCATGTCTAACCCTTCTAACCAAAATCTATTTTTGACATTTTATTAAGTCAGAATTGAATTAGCAAACTATGAAGAAAAGAAATATAATACCACATTTATTTAAAAACTGTTCTGTCAAAAGGAAAATAGTTGCATTTTTTCCAAATTATGCTTGAAATTTTGGACTCAATAAAACATTTAGAGCACAACTGGGAAAAAGTGCCACATTTAGGGAAAAAAACAAACAGGTTTACAAAGATTAACACAAATGTGTTTTAATGGATATTTAATTTAGTCTCAATACATTTTAATATCAAAATCACATCAAATGCACTTTGTTTCTGCATACCTCCTCAGTCACCCCCTTTGCAGCACCATCTCATTTTTCTGGTACATAAGACGTGAAGGAAACTACATGTAATATTCATGTGATGAAAGCTCCACCTTTTGTTAAATATGGACTTGGAGGCATGATAGAAGAAGCTCAGTGTTTTCTTAAATATGGATTTGAATATATCACAATCTTAAATGTGATGTAGCATGAATAAAATGTCCTCTTGAGGGTTTTGAAAATACACCCTCACTGATTGTAATGTGAAATCCATAGTCAGCTGCAAGCTACTGCTGACCATATGGGTAAGGAGAAGTAATTGGACTGTGAGCCACTTTCTTACGCATCTAGAAAACTGCCTAGTATCACAATTACATTTTCAGAGAAATTCAATTATGGTCTTTTTCAAAATCAAGAAAAGACATTCTGAATATTTTCAGTTATTTGCAATAATAACCCCTCAGCTTCACATTAGTATAGATGATGATGAATACAGTTCATCATGGAAATTTTGAATTTTTATAAAGTGCAAATTTGTAGGCCTGTCTTTAAGCAACTAATTATTTAGAAAAGTGATTTCACCTAAAATAGTCTATACTCATGATCACTCACTTCAAATAGCTCTGATTTCAGTGAATTCTCAGACTTCTACTCTAAAACTAATACTGAAATTTTCATGTAAGGCAATGAAGCAGATAGAGTGAGATCTCACTATTCTCTGGTGCAGAGAATATCAGCGTTCACATTACATTAGCAGAATAATTTATTTCTGCTCAATTTATTTACACTACATAAAACTCATTAAATTTTTAAAAAGTCTTTTAATGAGAGATATTGAATTTATTCAAATAAAATGGGTATGGATGCATAACATCCAATCCACTTATAATTTTAATTTTTCCCTTCCATACCATTATCTTGTACATTCACATTTGGCCATCCAAAACTTTGGAACTTATACTTACCTATTTTTAATGTGTAATTCTATTTGAAACATCCTAAGATACTATCAGTTGGTTTTAATGGTTTTTATTTTTAATCCAGGAGTGAAATGGTTTAGAATTAAACAGAGGCCACACAGGGCTAAAAGTCAATCAGCAGTCTCTTCTCTCTCTGTTTGGAGAGTCTTACCACACATCAAGGTGCCTATCCTGGGGGCTTCAGGTTACAATAAGCATTTTAAAAGGCCTGAAAGGAGTATTCGCAGCAGGCTATTCCGAATCCCAGAGAACGTACAAGGCAGGAGACAGAACCTCTACTGATCGCCATACCTGCGGTAGACTCAAGTCCTCTTCCACGGCTGATCACCAAACTGCTGTAATATTATAGTGTAAATCTGAATTGCTTTACATTTGTTTGGAGTCACTATAATTTATCATAAGATAAATTAAGGTGATGGCAATTTGTATATTACGAATAATAGAGCTTCTTAGTCAGGACACAGTCGTAGCCAATAAAGTTCCATTACGTGTAATCATACTGAACAATAAAAACACCAAAAAGGAAGAAGAAGAGATGGAAGACGAGGGGGGTAGAAAAAAAAGAAGTAAATTCGCCACCAAACACTTCAGCAGCTTAGATGAGATAAAGTGGCCTGTGTTCACTGACACTTAGGATTCTGCTTCCTGTGAAGTGTGAATGGATCTCTCCTGTTTGCAAATGTTACTGGAGAATAACTAGCAAGAACAAATAAGAAATGCAATCCGTAGATGTCAGTTTATGACAGGCAAAGGGAAAAATCTTGCTTCTTTTTCGCAGGTTTGTGTTTCTTTTACTGTTTTGTGCCAGTTGTGGTTCAGGAAACCTGGGCTTGTAGTGTGCATTAATATGCAGAGTTTTTGAAGAAGTAAATTTGCATTAAATCTTAGCAGGATTCAGTTATTTTAAGATGGAGTTTGTTTTATTATCAAATGTAATTTTAAGGAGTTCCTTTTTAAAATTTTATCTTATATTAACATTTTCTTTCTGTTTGCTCAATTCCATAAATAAGTACTTATTTGCTTTAAATAGGTAATAAATAGTTTTAAATATCAATTAGGAAGCCAGAATTTATCTTTATAGCTTGAAATAAGCTTCCACTAAAAGCTAACAGGTATAGAAAGGTGTTGTTAGTTAAAACTGGTTTTTTTTTTTGACAAAGGATTTAGCCATTGGCATACCCTAAGAAATGTAAGAAAATGTGGAAATTTCAAAAAGATAATTTGGTCATTAGGAATGACATGAAAAAAAAGAATGACATGAAGAAGCCTTAATCCATTTTGTAATGCACTTTGTCTATGTAAATTGCCTTTGAAAACTTTAATAAATTTTTTACATTTATTATGTGCATCTATATTTGATTAAAGAAAATGTATTTTAAATTATGCTACTTCAAAAAGAATTTAGTCTACTTTGTTTCTTTAAACAAATCATTAAAAAAAGAGGAACTAATATCAAAGAATATAGACCTCATAAATAAATTTCAAGCCTCTTTTAATTAATTGCTTACTGCTTCATTTATTCACATTATTCTGTTCTGTTTTAGAATGTTTACAAAATGTCAGTATCAATATCTTTCCTCTGTTCTGAGTAACTTTCCATTAATCTCCTCCCTCAATTCTTTTTAAGCATTAAGGTTTGAAAATATACTCATTGTGGGCAATATAAATTCAATATAACAGGAGGATATGAGAAAAGTATTAGAACTGCTTCATATAAAGTGACAATGGATAAAAGTTTGAATGGCTATGTTAAAATTATAAATCAGATACTAGAATAAAGTTACATTTACCAGCTCTGAGATAACTTTAGAACACTGCTGGGTTTATTAGGATGGATGTTTGTTAGACCTTTCCTACAAGGTTAACTTAGGGATGCCCATTCGCACACCAAGACTACTGCTCAAATGCTTTGTCTCTGTAAAGACTCCGAGTGAGGCTGTGGGGAGATAGAATAAAAGCTGTCCTCTGCTTCCCAGTGAGGGCCGGGAGTGCTGGGCACCACCACTCAGTAGTGTGAAGCATTAAACAATGTGCAGGTTGTCTCTGTCTCTTCATGTTTTCATTTGAATGACACTCACAAGTAAAATGTTAATATGAACGCTTGCCTCAGCCTGTTTTCTAATTAACTCATGACAGTGCACTCTAAAAGGTAATTTAGCAAAAATAACTCCATAGCTCACTGTGAAGGGAAATGGATCATAGATGGTCAAGAAACTCCAAATTTCAATGTTATCATACAGCAGCTATTAATATCCTATGGAACTACTCTTCTGAGAAACACATTTAACTTTGGACAAGTTGTCTACTTCTAAACAAAGTTTTATGGTTCCTTACTTTATAAATAGACCTATTAAAATCAGAGATGTTATAAATCCACTCACTGGACCTGTGAAAATTTCAAGAGATCATAATTCTGACTTCGAAGGGGAAGATATTAAGCTGCAATAAAATTAACAACTTTTTATGCAAAGGTAATAGCTCGTAAGATTCAGCCACAAAGCTTCCATTTATTTTGACTTTTTATCATCAAAGCATGGAGCCAGTAACAGCTCAGTGTCAGAAGGATGAGCTGATCCACAGGAAGCAAAGCACCAACTTTGGCACCCAAACTGTTGTGCCTTGAAACATCATCTCAGCTTGCACCTGGCACACTGGCTCTGCTTGCTGACACTAGAACAGAAACTGGCATGTGGTATTATCTCTCAAAATCCAGAAGGGTAAATTTCCAACACCCAATATAATGCAATCAGGGTCATCCTGCAATCATGAGGGCAGTTCTTTGAATTGGCACCCACAGCAAAATAACTCTCCGCATTCATTCAAATATTGCACTCTAAGAACATTAGAATAAACATGAAAATGATTTCTTTGTATTAGAAGCTTCAATTTCACAGAACTAACTACTAATCATGCCTCAATGGATGTAAGAAAAAAAATCATGATTATAGGTATGGCTATACATAATAATAGTATTGCAAAAGCATTATTATCGTAATCAAATGTCAAAATAAGTGATAGTCATGACAGGAATAGACTGCTATATCAGAACTGTTCTGAGCACTTTATACATTTAATTTCCTTAACTCTTCTGTGGTGGTCAATATTTAAAATGGTGACCACCATTTACAATATATAAAATGGTGAATGGTCAATATTTAAAAGTGTGACGCATAGTCACACTTTTTGGTGCCCTTCCGCACTGTATGACTCGTTCTGCATGACCAATAGCATGCAGAGGAAGCGATGTCATTTCCACAGCTACGTTATGTGGAGATAGAGGGGGGCTGGGAAAGGACGGGAGCAGGAGCTCAGGGAGAGGGAAGAGGAGACCGTCAAGATGCAAACTCCGTGTGCATCAGCTCCCCAACATGAGCGGAATTATGATGCATCTCAGTCTAACACTGATAATACTAACATTTAATAATAATTAAAAATATAAAAATAATAAATGTTTAAAAACACAAACATCTGTACATCATACTCTCCATAGAAGCAGGACCTCATGTAAGCCACAAATGTATGCTTTTATATTCTGGTAGCTATATTAAAAACAATAAAGAGAAACAGTTGAGGCATTTATTTAACCTATTTCGTGGTTTCTTTTCTCCCTTCTTTTATTCTGTAACCACCTGTTTCTTACTTTTCGCCGTGGGGCAAGAAGACTGCAATGTATACACCTTGCTGTTCAAAGTCTGACAAGGAAAATTGGTACAGGCTCCAATCCTGAGCCACCAGTCATCATGAGGTTTAGGTCGGAACTGGGTTCTCCCGTGTTGGCTGAACCATAACATGATGGCAGCCCAGGCTGACAATTTTGTGAGTAGGCCGGAGCCACACAGCCCACAAAGTCCCTCAGGATACCCATCCCTCTGCAAATACACAAGATGTTTTAGTTTTTAAACCGGTAAATTTTTGAGTACCTCGTTGCACAGCAATGATGTGTAATATACCCATAACTAGCTCTTGTACCTCCCGTCAACGTGGGAAGGAATATTCTTTTCCCAGTCATCGCTCTGCTGGCGCTGCACCATAGTGATGCTTTTACATGTAGTTGTGTCTGTCTTCAATCTCTGCTTCGCTCCGTTGCTCCATCTTTGCCAGTGTGTAATGGTCAGGATCCCTCTAGCTTTTCCCAAGTCTTGAATGTGCTGGGGTAGGTTCTCCACCAAAGTCCTTTAGGTTATTCTAGGTCATTAGCATTCACCCAACCTCTTATAGTTAGCCTTTCCTTTCCTACAAAATGTTGCATTCAATCAGTAGAGTAATTCAGAAAGAATGAATATCTTTAACAATGTGGAAGACCACCAACCAGCACAACTCTCCTTGAAAGAAAAGCAATTGTCTCCATTTTGGCTAAACTAGTCTCCTATTTCTGTGTATTAATATATGCAGCACTGGCTAAGTTCTGTCTTTATCCCCTCAATTGGCTTTAAGCAATGCAAATGAGTCCAGCTGAGGTGCTGATGTGTAGTCTTTAAAGCAATGAGACAGGTCATAGACACGTCGCCTATAGCTCCCAAATAATATGTGTGAGCTAGGACAAGTTGCCACACTGTCAGCTGAGACTGAGGCTCCAGAAAAAAGGCTTTGACATCTCAGAGCACGAAAATAACATACCAAAGCTGAAGCACCGACCCCAAAACACTAGATATTCCCTCAAACTGTGTTACGCAGGTTATTCTTTCTGTATATCTCTCTTGCTGTCTGCATACTGGAGAGAATTGTCTCCCCTCCTACCTAGCCCAGCTCTGAGCATTCCCGTACTTCCCACCACTCTCACAGTCACTCACCCCTTGAGTCACTCCTGTCTTCACAAATTAATAGAACCCTACTCAGTCCTGCGTAGAGGCCTGTGCTCCAGTTAGCCATCATTCTAACTGGACTTAGGACCCCCCTTGGCTCCTCACAACTACAGATATGCCCTGATGTCTTTATTCTCACTGTGGAGTCCCCTGGAAGTGACAGATTGGAATTACTTATTGAGGATCCAATAGCTTTTCCCTGAGATTACAAATATGGACTCCTCCAGACTGTGATGAGGTCCTAAAGGGCTTTTTATATAACAATATTGAAAATCTCCCCATTTGCTTAGATATTTTTAATTCGAGCATTGTTTTGTACTTTTAGTGAGAGGTTTTGTATATGTTTGTTAGAGTTGTTCTTGCATGAGTTTTGTTATGAAACTTACTCTTTACGAAGTATCTTTCTTCTTTGCTGCTGTTACATACTATACCACCCACTAGATGTCTATATTTCATACTTTCACTTTTATCTAATGGAAACATCTTGAGAGAAAGTTATCATATTTCTAGTCATAAAACATTATTAGTGAAATATAAACCTACTTTAATAAGTAAAACTAGAGTCATAAAATGAAATGATATTCTATAATCTTGCTAAACTCATTTCTTAAAATTCCATCTCTTCTTACCCTATTTTGCAGGTCCATTTTTATTATTTCCAATACCACTAATAAAATTCAGTAATTTCATTTTCCTTGAAAATGTTGAGATCTAATAATGAATGATTATTTTACTTATTCTTTATGTAAAAATTCTTTGCCAATCTGGGAATTGGTGTTAATGAATTTGTTGTCACATAAGTCAGTAATACGTGGTCAGATGTTAAAGAATTCATCCTTCTATTAGGTGAATGGTAAAGGACACAAAAGAATTAGTCAAGGCTAGAATCACAGAGTGGTAAAGTGGCCGATACTTGTAAACCAATACTCATCACAATGACAGATGGTGGTTAATTGAGAGTAATGCAGAGCAGTGCTAAAAGTTAGAAAGACTGCTGTGCCAGCAACCACATGCAAGGAAAGCAGCCAGGCTCACATAACGGGGCTCTGTGATCAAAATCAATGTTTGCCATCACCAAGTAAAGGTTCTAGTAATGTTCTGTGTGATGCACACCAGAGTGAAGAGTGTTTATTGTTGTGACCCTTTCACCTTTGTGCTTTCCTCTTTTATGCAGACACTCATAAAATCTCACAAGATCTCCTTCCCAAATAGCTATGAAAAGCCTTTGCCTAGAATGAAAACAGATCATGTAGATCCGAAGCACAAGTGTATTTTCACAAAGACTCTAAATGCCTAACATTAGTCACAACAAGGAGATAATGAAGTTCACTTTACAAAAGATTCAAAATGAGACACTGAAAAGTAGTTAATCAAAGAACCCATGTCATTATTACTCTTACAACCGTTGTGCTACTCTCCGTACTCTTAGTTACTGGGGGTCTGGGTGAACTATCATTTTATTATCAGAAGCATGACGGACATGAATGTTGGGATTCTCACAGGTCACACCCAGCCTGCAGAAATCTCACAGGAGCTAAGGGAGGGAGGCTGTCACGCCCATCCTAGCTCTCAGTCCCCCATCTCTATGGCTCTGCTCACCCCACCTTTCCTTCCACCCCTGGCCTCCTGGCACCAGGGTTGTGGGAATCCAGAGGACCAAACATCAGAGAGGCAGGTGTCCACATACTCTCTTCCCTGTTCATGGTTTTGTTACTATTTTCCATTAAAAAGAGGAAAATAAATGATTTCCTTTATGCTCCAAAACCCTCTTCTTGGGGTGTTTGCTCCACAGATACAACTTTAAATTTCAGATAGTCTGAAATAAATGCCCAAAGATATATAAAATGTGTTTATTGTCAACAAATTGGTAGACTTAATTGGTTTTACTCTTTGATTGGGAAAATCCATTTTTGTCCTTCTTAGCTCCTCGGTCTAACTTTTAATTTCACCCTTTATTGCCTTTATTTATGTATTTTGCTGTTTTCATCACTTGGACTATCCAGCTATCTTTGTTATGCTTGGTTAACAGCTATTTACTTTGCCAAGCCAGTCGTTGCTGCGAGGAGCTTTCCTTTCTGACTCAGGCGATATATTCTACTTCACTTATTAATCAAGGAGGAGCAATCACGGGGGCCAGAAAGGAAAGACTGCACACATCAAATGCTCGTCCTTATAGTTAACAAGTATAAACTGATGCACAGGAGAACAACTTAGAGCTCCTCAAACTCTTTGAATGGCAAAGCGTAGTCTTCATTAGAAGAGAGACAAAATAGTAATTACTGAGCGAGCATTACTCGGCAGGCATCTAAACTGAAAACAGACAAAGGAAAAACTGTAGGTGATTAACTTCTCAACATTTTTGATTCTGACTAAATTCACTGTTATCTTCCTGCTACACCTCATAAAGCTCTACTACAAACGTTACTGTGCAGCATTGAGTTTTGTCTAAGTACATTTAGTAAAACGTGGTACTCTCAGAGGCTCTGACCATAGAAATTCATTGGTGCATGTTGTATGTTTTCAACGGAACTTCCAAAATAGTCATTTCACTATTTAAAGAAAAAGACTTGTTCCCTCAAACATACATGTTTTCTTCTTCTGTTGCATAAACGTAAGGGTTACAAGGCCTTATTTCTTAGTATCCTGAGAATCTGTCGTGAGCTATTTTCAAACTAGGGAGATTTTATTCATTTCAAATATTTTCTGCAGAGAATAATTTACCCAAATTCTTTCTTAAATCTGCACAGAAGTTCAAGGAAATAACAAATTCTGTAAAAACATAAGGTAACACGTCATATTCTCCGAGTGCTATGTCCGAGACCATTATGAACTTCTAAATGCTAGAGGGGGAGCGTTGCTGTAGAAAAGTATCTTCAAAGCGATAGAAATTCTCTGTCTCTCTACGCTTGTGGGGGTAGGACGACAACAACAGAAACAACAGGTACAGCCCAGCAGGTGCTTGAGCGTGACCGGAAGTGGCAGCCACAGTGGGGGAATCGTTTATGAGGAAAAGCAACCACTGGACTCAATGATGGGAAGGCTTTCTAAATCTCTCAGTTACTCTCTTCACCTGATCTCAGAAATGAAGATTCATGGAGTAACTAAATAAATTTTCAATTTCTCTCTAGTTTATCCACAGAATAAAATTTGGGGGCTTTTGGTATTGCACAAATATCTTCTAAACTTTTGAAAACCAGGAATATTTCTTTGTATTTTAAGAATGGTTACCACAAAATTTTTTTATTTTACAATTCCACTATGGTGCATTCACAAAATAAAAATAGAGGTACTAAACTAGGTATAGCTAAGAAAAAAATATGAAATAATAGTAGTTCTGTGGTAACAGGAGAGCTACTCTTGACTCTCACAACTATAAAATAGCCCATCACCTTACATAGTAATCAATCACCTTACATAGTAATCACCTTACATAGTAATCACCTTACATAGTAATCCTCCAACAGTCACTTTACTGTTTTACCAATACAACAGAGTTTGTGATTGCTTAGTCCAAACCCAGGAGATAATTTATCTATGCTGTTTCATTAGGGAGCTACAGAGATTTTAATGATGAGTTATTCTTAGATTAGGTCTCAGAACTGTTATATGCAAATAAAACTGAAACCCTACAGCTTCTCACCATTGTCCTTGATAATATTCAGAAACTTTAGATCTCATCTCTGTATATTAACTCACATAACATAGCTAGCCTTCATTATTATTGTGATAGTGAGTTTGCTTGCTAGAGAATGAAAATACATGAATGTTTCTTTTAGACAAGTTAGCATGGGAAAGATAAATTGGCTGTCTACCCTGTTGTGTAAAGCACAGTTGCTTTATTTAATTTCCTTTGTAACCCTAGAGGTGTCTATACTATTAAAGAATTAAACACTGAATCCAAGAACTTGCAGGACCACTGGATGGGAATTAACTGACTAACTAACAAATAAATCTCTAGCACTGCCCTCTAACTTACTTCTCTCTGCTCACACCTGTGACTTGCAGGGAAAGACCTAATCTTTTCTCTTTCATAATGATGTGGTAAGGCTATCTTTATCCTCTTAGAAGAGTTACAAGATTCTCTTGTTTTTTTTTTCAGAACATTTACTATGTGAAAAGGCTTAACACTGACATTATATCCATGAAGTAGAAAATGCTTCAAAGATCTCTTGACAAAGAGAGATGTGATATTTATGCATAAGCTAAGTACTTTGTTATATGTCAGAGCAACTGGAGATAGTTAAGGGTATAATAAACTCAAGAATCTGTGTTTTGAGTAATTTCTGTGTACTGTTCATCAAGGCTTATAAAATAAATCCTTATCCAAGAAACCACTAAGTCAAAATATAGTTTTCAAATTGTAGATACTTATTGTTTTATCCTGGGATATATATGAAAAAATCTATATAATATTGATAGAGGATTGGATATTCATATTAACAGATACAGTGATATAAGAAGATATAGCATTTACTTAGAGGATTCCTGTTTTTATATAACTTATCATGTTCAAAAATGTATTACTGTGTATATACTGCAAATTTGACCTCTTAGTTACAGAAATCAAAATTGATTGCATGCCTACTAAACAGATGGCTCACTTATTCGCAATGCAGATAAAGACCAAAATAAGACAAATACATTACAGATTATTTTAGACAAACTTAAAAATAAGGCATATTTGATGATCCTTGATTTTGTGCTTGAGTTTCATTCTGTCCATCATGTCCCAATCCTCCACTGCATTTCCTAGGCTATCAACCAAAAGCAGAGAGTAACATCCAGGGCGCCAGGAATTGGTTCAGGCTGCACATCATACAGATTTCCTTCTTTCCTTGAAAGCTATTTTCAAAGTATTTCTACATGCCTGTTAGGTCTATCCCAGCAGGCATAGGGCATAGGACATAGGGCATAGGGCATAGAGCATAGGGCATAGGGCATAGTGATCCTTGGCTTGAATACCAAGAGTATTATGATTAGCAGTTGCTTCAGTGCACTCTTCAGGCTATTAAAGACCAGTAAAAAATGGTGTGGAGAAGCGATTGGGTTGTTGTACATGAAAGAACAAAATGTCTTTATTCAATATATCTTACAGGTAGCATTATTGCATACGTTCATGCTGTGGAAGGAAAACAATCCTCTCCAAAATGCAACATTGTTTGCTACCAAATAAAATGCCCACTTTAAACTGAAATTTCATATTTACAATTTTTACACATAAGAGGTTCATCTACCAAAGTTATGGAATGGCACAGAGGTGGAGGCTCCTTGCAGACTTGCTGAAGCATGCCTCCTTTAATCAAGGAGATTCAGATCTTCCTTTAGAAGCTTTGTGGTAATTTAAGGGGTTTGACCACAGCAATTACCCAGCTCACACATCACACAGTTTCATTAAAGATCCTTTCACTGCTCATTAACATCACCCACACATGTGACGTGGGAATTCCTTGTGACTACCCAGAGGAATTTTTGCTTCTTTCTAAATGCATCCAGTAGATTATTTTTCAAGGACTATTGTACAGATTTGAGGCTGTAAACTTTAAAAAGTGGAAACCTATGGAAGCAAACATGGCACTGATTCAACTAATCCTGGCACTGCTTCAGTGTATTACATGGCATTGCTTCAATAGGTATAATTTTATTTTATGATTAGAACTTACATTAAAATCTAAGTGTCATACTTTTGTTCACTTAAAACCTCAGGATGTTTTTCTTTCCTTCAAAACAGATTATTAATTTTATTTTTGTTTTCTTTTGCATTGCTGGGCATCATCTGGTAGGCCAGTGAGTTAGGCATGCTCTAATACTGAGCTACCTCTCCTCGCCTGAACTTTCAAAAGCACTATCATTTCAGCAGGTATAATTGTCACAGGAAGTTTTTTTTGTTTTTGTTTTTGTTTTATTTGGCGGTACTGGGGATCGAACTCAGGACCCTGCGCTTAGCTAGGCAGGTGCTTATTCCACTGAGCTATATCCCCAGCCCCAAATTCAGCAGGTATAATTGTCATGTAAGCTTCACGTTCTACAGAATTTTATGTCACGTAATTTATGATCACAATATTTTTAACAACAATTATTGTTGATTATGAACTTTGGAGTCTATCAAGAATTTCTTTCTGATTATCAAATGCCCAACCAGTTCCAAGTGTATAAATCTGATCTCCATTGCAAAGCAGTTCCATGTAAGCTACAGGCCATGGCTCGGTCTTAATTACACAGAAAGTCTTTCCACTGAGAAATTTTCCATTATAAGAATCATAGAAGGTAGGACATCTTGATTGACAATGTAACTAAAATCAACCAAAATGAAATAAAATAACAGCTGAGAAGGAAATTGCAGTTTCCAAAAGGGGAAATTAATGCTGAAAAGATTTCTTTTTAATGGATATTTTGAAAGCAAAACCATTACTGTTTCTATCTGATATGGTTATAATTTTAGGTTCTCCATAAACATGAAGAGCTACATATACTATATACAAGTACTAATAAAAATATATAATTAAAAAATGATATGGACACTGGAGTAAGACAAACATACCTTTACTTCTCATGTCTGCCTTTTCAAGCTGCAGGAATTTGAGAATATTTCATAATTTATTTGTGTCCCCAGTTGCATTCTAATTTAATTTCAGAGGTCATCATATGTATGTATAAATACTATTACTATTGCCATACTGTTTTTTTTAGGCAGAAATCACTAACTTATTGATACTAAGTAAAGATTCAGCGAGTGCTGGCTAACAGCATATGACAGTGAATAAGTCATTATTGTTTGTATTAAGAAATAGAACAGTCTATCCATTATGTCTCAATATCAAAAGAATATTTCTGCAAATGAAAATTCAGTATGTAGATAAGCACTGTATTTTAGTTAATATCATAAATCGTACACTGAAAAACTATATAGTCAGGGTCAATGAGATGACATATTATGGAACACAGTAATGATAAAAGTAAACTTTATTATTAATGTTATCACTAACTGAGCACCAATTTTGATCCAGATACAGCAAATAATGGAATGCAACCCTTGCAATATGTTAATCACAAAAGTATAATATTAAAACTAAATTCAGTAAATTGTCATTTTAAATGTAGTTGTACACTCAGTAATACTTCTATACAATAATATGAAAATTGTACAAAACAATATTTTAATTTTTTGGTACTGGGAATCGAACTCATAACCTTGCACTTGCCAGGCAGGGAAAGCAATATTTTTAAAACTCTACTCACAACTGTTGCAGTGGGTGTCTAGGAATAAATTTAACTAAGGAAGTGAATGATACCTTCAATGAGAGAAATATTGAAAAGGATAAAACAACTACTAATTCAATCCATCAGCATGGACAAGGAGAGTTAATATTCTTAAAATGTTCACACTACTCAAAGCAATCTAAAGCTTCATTGAAATAACCATAAAAAATACCAACGTTATTCATTTTAGAAACAGAAAAAGCACTTCCACAATATACAAAGAAACAAAATAGATTTCAAATACTCAAAGCTATTATGCATAGAAAGGACAAAGTCATATGTATCAAATACCTGACATAAAATATAATACAAAGGTAATGAAAAAAAGATTATATTGGCCTAGAAACACACATAAACCAAATAATAGAATAGAGAAGCTAGAGTAGAGTCCATGTACATGAGCCCACTAATTTTCAATAAAGTTACCAAGAATATTTACTGGAAAAGGACAGTCTCTTCCATAAACAGTGCTGAGAATTGGATGTCCATACACAGTATATACAACCCCTACTTCTTACCATATATGATGGTATCTATTATCTATAAAATGCCATATAGATAAAAAAATAAATGTGAGACTTGAAATTCTTAAAATACTACAGGGGAATATAAGAAAAATGATTCACAATATTCACTAGAGCAAGGAGTTTTGGGTATGAGCCCACAACCCACAGACAACAGAGCAATGACAGACCAGTGGGACTACATGAAACTAGAAAGCATCTTCACAACCAAGGAAATAACCAGAAGAGTTAGGAGTCCGCTACAGAATCTGAGAAGTATTTGCAAGTGATACCCTTAACAAGGGATTAATATCTACAATTGGGCTCCAACGGAGTAGTGAAATACACAATGTAATTTAAAAATACAACAATAATTTGAACAGACCTTTCTCAAAATAAGGCAACAAGTACATGGAAAGTGGTCAGTATTGCTAATCGTCATTAGAGAACTGCACTGAAAGTCACCAGGAGCTATCCTCTCACCTCAGTAGGAAAGCCATGTTTCCGTGTTCATTTTAGTATATGTGCTGCCGAAGCAAGCACTTCCATGTTCATTGAAGCACTATGCGTAGTGGCCAAGACCTAGAAACAACCCTAGTCTACATCAGCTGATGACTGTATGACTGCATAAAAAACGCAGTATACAGACACAATGGGATAGTATTCCAGCATTAAATGAACAAAACTCCCTCTTTCCCAGCAATGCAGATATGATCTCCAGATATGGAGGCCATTTTTGGATGTATTTTGTTTTAAATCCAGAAATGTAGCTATCGTATGATCCAGCAAATCAGCTACTGAGTGCATATCCAAAGGGCAAAAAATCAGTATGTCAAATAAATATCTTCTCTCCCGTGTTTGTTCCATCATTTCTCATGGTAGCTAACACATGATAGCAACCCAAACACACATCAATGGTTAAACAAATGAAAGAGCAGTATACACACATAACAGAAAATTACTTACCTATTAAAAAGAATGAAACTCTATCATCTGTGGTAAAATGGATGAAAGTGAATATACATTAAGTGAAATAATTTAGACACAGAAAGACACATACCATATATGTGAATCTCAAAGAAATTGATCTGATAGAGGTAGAGGTTAGAACAGTGTGTGTGAATAGCTGCAGAAAGAGTTGGGATGAGATTGTGGCTAGTGGCACAGGGGTACAGTCAGATAGGAGGAAGAACATTTAAGAGTCTATACCACTGCCCAGAGCGGTGGCGCATGGCTGTAACCCCAGTACTCAAGAGGCTGAGGCAGGAGGATCATTGTGAGTTTGAGACCAGTTTGGGCTGCAAAGTGAGCTCAAGCATGGGCTGGGGATATAGCTCAGTGGAATAAGCGCTTGCCTAGCAAGCGCAGGGTCCTGAGTTCGATCCCCAGTACCGAAAAAACAAAACAAAAAAAAAAAAAAACAAGGAATAATGCAAAGTGAGCTCAAGCCCAGCCTGAATTGCATAGTGAGATTTTGTCTCAAAAAAAAAAAAAAAAGATTAACAAAAGACAAAGAGTCTATACTACAGCAGGATAATTGCCACTAACAACAAGCATCTGCTTCAAAATAGCTGTAGTAAATATTTTGTGTTCCCAACACAGAAAAATCATAAATGCTTGGAGCGATGGACATGCTGTTTACTTTGATCTGGTCATTACACTTTCCATGCACTGCTTGAACACTGCACTGCTCCCCACAAATAGGTATACTCACTATATCTCAGTAAAACTAAAAACAATTGCCCAAAGAAGTGAGCAGAAGACAGTTCTGATTTTCTGGGGCTCGAGAATTGAATTTCAAGGACCATCTTTAGGAAAAAGTGTTGAATGTATAATTAGGTGGAGGCCCTGTGAAGAACCATTCATTAGCTCCTTAATGCGGCAGTGTCCTTATCAGCAGCAGCATCTTGCAGATAAGAACCCTGAGCCACAGAACACTGAAATAGCACAAGGGAAATTTCACAGCTGGTGAGTGTGACAGCCAGGCGTGAAATCTGATATTGTGTTTTATTTTACTGAGCAGAAATCTCAGATTCGGTAGCTTTATATAACTGGCCAGAGGTCCCAAATTATTGAACAGCAGAGGTAAGGTTAAAACTCAGATATATCCACCTCTGAAGTCCATGCTCTCTCCAATAAGCCTTTTGTGCCAACTTGTGAAGAACTTCTGCACGGGATACTGAATATCTTAACAGATTTTCATGTTTTTGATCAAAGAATCTAAGAATACATGTTACCCTGAAGGAAATAAAGTCTGTTTCAAAAATGACATTGCTATCAGGGCAAGAAAATGAAGCTTGTTTTGAAACCCTTTAAATCAGGCATCTCTGTCTGTCTTCTTTGCAACAGTTTCCTACTTACCAGTAAATTATTACATCACAGAACATTTAAGTATTTGAAATGAAAAGTTCCATAATAACTTGAATCCTAAGGCAGAATTTTAAGTAAAGGCCAGGAGTTAAGATAAATAACCTATTCTTTGAAGAAATGGCCAAGTATTGTTTGCCTCAACATAGAATTCAAGACATCGCTAATTTCCTAACTGTACTTTTACAGAATATCATATCCCTTTTCAAAGCATTGCTTCTATAAATTAGACAGTATTTGTGGTTATCTCTTTAGCGTAAATGAAAAACAAATATAGCTAGAATAAAGTCAGTGTGAAGTGTATTTCTAGTATACCCACTTCCCACAGCATGAATAGTACTTGAACTTTTACATAACTTGATAATCAAGAGGTAGGGTAGATAGAACTGTAACACTCGTCTATGTTCCTGTCCTGTTCCAGTATGCATAAGTAGACCATTAAACTCACAGCAAACAGTTGCCATGACATTTGATTTTTTAATGGGTCTTATTATCTCTACTACATTTTCTCTCCAGTCATGCAACACAAGTCAACATCATATTTGTCACTTAAATGTTAATTAGTAACATCCCCGAACTATTGGTTTCTGGAGGGCACTTTAATGACAGAAGCAGCATGTCAGTGATCCCACGCTCACAAAATTCACTGGTCTTTCCCTCTGCTACGCTGGGAGGCTGACACAACAATGGTACAATTTAATGATCTCAATGCCGGATCCATGATTCTGGTATGTTATCAAAGATGTATAATTTTTAAAAGTTACATCAAATCAGAAAACTGATGAAACTACAGCAATTATTCATTAAACTAAAATTATTCCCTCTAGGTAAAGAATTTTTATTCTAAAATTTATCTTTTTCTTCCTTTTGGATGTTAAAATAGTCTTTCTCATATGTGGCTAAAGTGCATGAAAGTTTTCTTTTGCATAAAACTTTTCCAACCACTTCAGAAAAATTAAAAGTTGATTTTTTTTTAAAACATTGTTTTGGTTATTTCTCTCTCATTGCTGAGAAAAAATGCCTAATGCCCAAAATGAAGGAAGGAAAGGCTTATTTAGCTTACAGTTTGTGGAGGTTTCAGTCCATACTTGGCTGTTTCTGAGGCAGAGTGGCACATGGCAGAGGGCAAACATTCATGGCAGCAGAGCACAGCAAAAGCAGACAGCAAAAGGGAGGAATGGCGGGCAAGCAGACTCTTCCCTTACATGGTGAACAGTCTACCCCCACACAGGGGGCATGTAGCACTCACACAATCTCCGAGCGCTCCTCTTCCACAGGCTCAGGATGTGTACAAAGTAAGCACCCTGGTTTCCTGCTGAGTCAGTCAGCCAAACCTCTAGACTCCCCAAGTCAACACAATGTATCAACCATAACAAACATCTTATTTGAAAAAACAACATGGGTCCCTAAAATCTAAAAATACAGTAAGTAAAATGAATAGAAATCAGTAGAGCGTACAGTTTTAGTTAAAAGTATTTGCCTGCACAAGAACTATACATTGGAACAATTGGATCAGCAATCACTCTTTAACAAATTAACAGTGAAACAGGAAACGTTTGCTTAAAATAAAGACTCAAATAAGAGAAAGAAGCACGAGACCAATCAACAGTACAGAGCCAGCAGGCATACTCTGCCCTTGTTACTCTTGTGAACAACAGAAAACCCTGAAGCGAAGTTTAGAATTCTTGTCCTTGTCTCCTCCTAAAAGTATTTAATTTTCTCCTAATGTGGAGAAGCTGTGAATCAATGTCTATTATAATAGTCTAGAGTGTACTGTGCAATTAAATATTATCCACTTTGTTGTGATTACCAACACATATTTTGGTCCTAAAATTTATTTTCTGAAGGACTTAAGCAGAAATACTAGAGCTATTTACCGCGTAAGTTAACAGCACACAGACTAGTAAAAATGGATAGGTTACTAGGTCTGTCACCTGAATTAGGTGGTCCTGCCCTTACTGTACTGTGCTCTTAAGATACTATGATCCAGAACAGAGTTAGAGAGGGAGATGACAGCACCGTTCTGAGGAACGTGCTTTCACTAAAGACTTCACAAACACATAGGAGATCACAAGTTAGTTGTAAATAGCAAATGCTTATCTATGGAAAAGTCAAACAAGCTTACAGTGTAAGTAAAGTGTTACTTTAGCAAAGAGTCAGTTTACTTCTAATATAAAAACTCAATATTGTTCAAACAATCTTGTCCACATGCATTTTCCATTTCATTTCATTCTTTGTGTTTCTGGGTATAGAAAATAGTAAGATGAAACAAGTTATATAGTGCCATTCTGTTTACTAATGTGATATTTTCCACTTTTTAAATAACATATTTTCCTCTCCTCCAAACTTTTCTTTGCCATCTTGAAAATAATGTTTCTGAATATTTAGTTTAAATCAAATGTGTAGTATTGTTAAAATATCTAGAAGACTCACTGCTTTTATGGCACAAATTTGAAAATTAGTTCTGTTATGCAAAAGTAGTTTTTAAATTGGGTCTTAATTGATTAAATGCTTCAGTAAGTCTTTTTTACACTATGTTCTACACACATTTCACAAATAGAACAAGAGGGAAATAATTACAGCACTGAAAAGCCAAGCATGTGCTAGAGATATTGGTTAAAACACTGAATAAAAGATTTAAGAAGCCACCTCCCCTCCCTCCCTTCTATCTTTCTGGGAGTGTCTTGTACTGAAGTCAGTGAGCTGAATCCCTGTGTTTAATGGGCCTTGCCAGCCCACACCCAGGGTGTTGAATCCTGATTCCAGCCTTTCTTTAATGATATCTGAGAGGAAGAGCTCACATGTGAGCCAGCTTTCATGGGTTCCCTTTACTTCTAGTCTCTATATCTAGAGCTAGAATTTCTGTGGAAATTGTAGCTGATTGGCAGAGTTTTTGCTTCTGCGTTCCTGGGCATTAGGATCTGACACTAAGGTGGCATCAACCTTTATTTCTACTTTCATGTTTTATTTTTCCTAGCCACCTGTGTCTAAGCAATTGATCTCCTCAAAATAAAATGGTTGCAAAAACATGTCCCTTTCTGAAACCAGGAAAACATCAGTATTCTTTTAGTTTTACTTTGTAAGATTATTTTCTCCCAATGTTTTAAATAGCATACTTAAATATTACATTTTTAGAATTTTAAGATTGGAAGGGATCTTAAGGTTTCCCTAATCCAATAACTAGAAGACTATAACCCTTAGTGAGAACTACATTTTCTGTTGTTATCCAGAAGTATGGTCAAATTTTGAAAATGACCCACTATGACTTTCCCTCCTAATCCCCAGGACTTTGGCTGTGTTGAGAAAGAGACAGAGATACAGCAAGACGGAGACAGAATATGGCCACCAATAAGTACATAGACATAGACATAACATTTAAGGCAACTGCTACTAGATGTAAGATTGAACTCTTAATGAAAATAAAGTACAAATTTAGGTAACTTTTGCTTCTAAATTTCCAAAAATAAATGAACAGCAACAGTACCAACCATAAACTAAAGAAGACAAGCAGATTTGATGGATTAATTAAAAAGTAAAGATGTATACATGCCTTTATAAATATACTCTTAAATAAAATATAAGATTCAAATTATCAATAAAAATGAAATTCTATTATGGCTTGGTATTTTAAAGGAAATTAGTTAAAATCTGAGAGAGGAAGTAGAGAAGACAGTCATGGCTCAAAACTTCTGAAGGCTTTGAAGGGGCAGTGGAGAAGGGAGGGATCTCAGGCATTGTCTGTCTTGTTGATTTTGATGACGGGCCAACAGTGACATAACGAGTACTCAAAATTATTTTCTAAATTCCGATTGCATATTGCTACGTGCTGAGTAATCACATACTTTAATGTAAACGTTGCCATTCATTGCAATATTTTCAGAACTTGGGTGTTTCTAATGCTGTCTAGTCATAAAATATGAAGCTCAATAAATTATCATTTTCATATCAATCATCCATATATCATGAAGGATATTTTGGTCAATTTTTATAGCTTTACCATTTATCTTAAAGACACTTCATTTCCTAGGGAGCTGTGCTTTTTGTTCAAGTGGTCTGTACTGGGAAATAATCTTGTGATAACTCTGTAAGAGCAATATGCATTTGGGTTGCAGGCATTCACTACATGTGTGGTCTTGACAACTCACGGAATGTCTGTGGGTTTGTTGTGTGTCCTTGGCTTTCTCATACAAATTGCAGCTCCTGTTCAATGCACTGGGTAGGAAATGAAGGAGATACATTTCCCAGAATCTTTGCAGCTGTGGCTCTGGGGATAGTTTAGCTTTTTCTAGAGATTTACTTATTTGAGACTTAGATTCAAGAAGTGAGTATTACTAGAGAGGCTAAACCTACGGTGCCTGTTTTCTAACCAGAAGTAAAACTCGCAGTAGATCAGTAGGTTTCTGATCTCTACTTTCTGGCCAGGGCAAAGAGCTGCCAGAGCTGTCATTCTGCTGCTTATTACCTTGCTCCAGTGTCATGACTAAGGTAGTGTGATTCTAGAATTAGTGACTAGATTGCCCAGTTTTGTGGTTTGTCACAGCCAGAACCCCCCGGGAAGGTAGTTTTCTATTGTTTGGTTATTCTAAGGGACCCAAAGTGATGACTGATCCTCCAGTACTTTCCGTAGTTAGTAAGCACTCATTTCCCACATTAATTCTCTCTACTTTAGTTCTCAATTGAACACATAGAAAACATTAACTCCTTGGGCAACTATAAGGATTAAACTGCAGCAATGAATATAAAGCAACTAAGGGCATCATATGCTGGAACATCAGAGATGTTACAAAAGTTAGTAGGGAAATGCTCAACAAATATACAGAGTATTACTTCTATGAATATACATCTATTGATGAAAACCAGCAGTGTCTCATATGCTTTACCAGGGTTTTAAAGAAAGTTTCCTCACTTCAGACACTAACTTTTGCTTGCACAATCCTACTTTTTAAAATTTTGTGAAGGTTCACAAAAACTAAATGGAAATACAGCCAAACCAGTTAAGATACTGATGGAATAGTCTACATGAATCATGGCTGGATGTCTGCCATGGATTTACATTGTTAAAGGATAAAGTGAAAAGTGGTTTATTTCTATAACTGATCGATGTTGTTCTGCTCTAGTGAACTGATTTCAGTGTGTATGTCTATACTAATATTTTTTAAATTTATACTGGAAGCTTAGAAAAGTCTTTAAAGTTATTTGTTTGGCTACTCCTATGCATCCAATGCAGAATTATAGTTTGAAGAAATATTTCAAATATTTCAAATAATGGGAGGGGAGGTAGATAGACAGGTGACTGTTTATACAGCTTAAAGGGTATTCAAAATCCTACTCTGAGATAGGGTTTGCAGAGAAGTAAAAAATAAAACCCACCTGCTGAGTCATGCAGGATTTAAAGAAAGAAATGTATAATAAATTAATAAAGAGAAGAGCATACGATTAGATAGCTCATTGAACAGTATTAAATTAGCAGACTCCCCCACAAGTACTATTATATTACAGTGTGTCTTCCTTAACTCCAATATCAGTAAATGTTATCTTTGTGCCTTATTCTACAAGGTGTACAACATCAATTCTCAGTGTCCTTTTACTCTTACTTTTATTTATGTTTTTCTTATCTTTCATATTTGTTATCAACTTTTCTTTATGTATAGTTATAAGGCAAATGTTATTGTATATTACTATCACTTTCATTTTCACCAATGAAAATAGTCTTCCTATCAATAAATTAAATACAGATACTTATAGGATAAAAAACTCATTATTTCTCTTGCTTTCAGCATTCAAATGTCCTTACACACTGGCTATGATATTTAAAGTGGCTGTGTACAGTCTTTTCCAACCAACACAATAATAGAGTGGCAGGAACACTCTGTCTAATTTGTATTAAACACTAAGCACCTGTCTTGGTTACTTTTCTCTCATTGCTGAGACAACATACCCAACGCCCAAAATGAAGGAAGGAAAGGTTTATTTAGCTTACAGTTTGTGGAGGTTTCAGTCCATACTTGGCTGGTCCTAAGGCAGAATGGCACATGGCAGAGGGCAAACGTTCATGGCAGCAGAGCACAGCAAAAACAACCAGCAAAAGGGAGGAATGGTGGCAAGCAGCCTCTTTTCTTCCCTTACATTATAAACAGACTACCCTCACCCATGGAGCACACAGCTCTCACACAATCTCCATGTCCTCCTCTTCCATAGGCTCAGGATGTATACAAGGTAAGCACCCCAGCTTCCTGTTGAGTCAGTCAGCCAAACCTCTAGACTCCCCAAGTTAACACAATGTATCAACCATAATGCTCCACCCCTTGTCAACATGGCAACCAGACACATTTCTTTAAACCAGTTTCCAGATAAAAAGAAATATTACATTAGAACCATAACATTTCTCCCCCTAAAGACTCATGTACATCCCTTTATGCAAAAGGCATTTACTCCATCTGCAAGAGTTGCCAAAGTCCTAACAGTTTCATCATTGCTGAAAAGTCCAAGTCCCAAGGTCTCCTCCAAGATGTAAGGCAAACTCTTTAGTTACAAGCCCCTGTACAAGTGAAAAATTAAACACTTCCAACATTCAATGGCACAAAGTAAACATTACCATTCCAAAAGATACCAACAGGGGAACAGAGAGCACTGGGACCAAAGCAAGTCCAAAATCCAGCAGGGCTAACATTATGTAATTCCACATCCAGCATCTAAGCAACTTGTGGCATGTTGTGAAATCCAAAGGCCTTGCTTAAGTCCACTGCTATGGCACTTCTGGTGGTTACAGCTCCCACACCTTCTCTGTTAGGCTTGCTTTGCTCCTTCCTTGCAGTTTTTCTCAGATGATCCACGGTCCTGTCTTTTCTAAACTTCTGAGATCGCTGGTGAACCTTTTGCTTCACACTCACAGCCTCACTCGGGGCACACTGCCTGGCCTCCTAGGCCTTCTCAAATCTGGGTGGAAGCTTCTTCAACCTCAGAATTCTTACATTCTCCACGCACCTAAAGCCAGGGCCACAAGGATGATGCCAAGGTCTGCTGCCACCTGGAGCAGTAGCCAACCTTTCCTTTCTCTTGGCCATAGGGATTGAATGCCTGGATTGTTGCGTACTCTGAATCCAATTTTGAGGAACAAATTCTCTATGCTGCCTCCATTCTGGAACCTGGTGCAGTCACTGCCCCCATTCTGGAACATGGTGCTCTGGGGCTTCCTTCTCAAGGGGAAGGGCTCTCACCTTTACAGTTTTGAGGCTGCAAAGGGTAGAGACTTGCTGCTTGTGATGCCCTCAGGCCATCTTTTCCATTTTCTTTTTCCTTCTCAGAAATAGAGATCTCCTCAGCCTTAACTTTGCAGTCCACAGTGTTCGGTTGATACATTGTGTCAATTTGGGGAGTCTGGAGGTTTACTCAGCAGTTGTAGATCTTGGGGTGAAAAGGACATGCCCTTACCCTTCTGGGATGTTGTTTATTGTGTTAATTTGGGAAGTTTAAAAGGTTAACTATGTGATTCAGCAGGAATCCAGGGTGCTTACTTTGTATACATGCTGAGCCTGTGGAAGAGGAGGGCATGGAGACTGTGAGAGCTACACGCCCCCTGGTTGGGGCAGGCTGTTTACAAGGTAAAGGAGAGAAAGAGGCTGCTTGCCTGCATTTCCACACATTTGCTGGTTGTTCGCTGCCATGAACAGTTTGCTCTCTGCCATGTGCCACTTTGCCTCAGAACCAGCCAAATATGGACTGAAACCTCCACAAACTGTAAGCTAAATAAATCTTTCCTTCCTTCATTTTGAGTGTTGGGTATTTTGTCTCAGCAACGAGAGAAAAGTAATCAAGACACACAGCTTTACTGGAGCTTCCTTTCTGGCCAAACTCACAACATTTTAAATCATCCTGCTGGGCTCTTTGCTCTTGATTCTCAATATAAATCTGGCTAAAGCCCCCCAACAATAGCCATGCCACTCCCCCAACATTCGACTGCCTTGAAATTTCTTTTGCCAGATTAATAAATTCACTGCCGCCCTTAATCTCAGTCTTAGGCAAAGTCTCTGGACACAAGCAAAATGCAGACAAACTTTCTGCCAAGCGATAACATACATCATCTGGAGTCCAACAACCAATGCAGTCCTTCCCAACATGAACCTCCTGAACCTGGTCTTTACAGGAAGGATTTCTATCAGCCTTCTGGTATTCTGAGCTCTGACCAGAATCTCCCAGATAGAATAGCCAAAGGTGTTCTAGTGTATCTCTTTCAGGCAACATCTCCAAACCTTTCCAAACTATTCCCACAAGCAATTTCCAAAGGCTCTTGAACCACATGGTCAAGTATAGTCACAGCAGCAACCCCACTCCACTGGTACCAAATTCTGTCTTGTTTACTTTTCTCTCATTGCTGAGACAAAATACCCGTAACACCCAAAATGAAGGAAGGAAAGGTTTATTTAGCGTACAGTTTGTGGAGGTTTCAGTCCATGCTTGGCTGGCTCAGAGGCAGAATGGCACATGGCAGAGGGCATACGTTCATGGCAGCAGAGCACAGCAAAAACAACCAGCAAAAGGGAGGAATGGCTGCAAGCACCCTCTTTTCTTCCCTTACATTATAAACAGACTACCCCCACCCAGGGGGCGTGTAGCTCTCACACAATGTCCGTGCCCTCCTCTTACACAGGCTCGGGATGTATATAAAGTATGCACCCTGGCTTCCTGCTGAATCACTCCCAAACCTCTAGACTCCCCAAGTTGACACAATGTATCAACCATAACAGTGCCCTTTCAGAAAGAACCCCACAGATGATGTAGAGATGTTTCATCCATGTGTCTTTTACTGCAAAATGAAAATGGAAAGCTCAACTGTTTTGAATATATATTCCAAAAGTTAAAATATTGTAACTCATATTATTTTTGTTTTCCTTTTTGTCCCTTCCAAAATTTTCTCTGGAGTAAACTTCAAATTTCCATATTCTTCTAGCACATAAACTTCTGTAGGCATCATGAGTTACCATGAGTTAAATTTCACAGTCGTGTAGATAAGCAAACCTGAAATGACAGTATTTGTTAGTTAAGATACAAAGGTTTGCTAGCACAGACATTCAACAGTAGGAAAACATGGGTCACAAGATTTCTAATCACTGTGCACAAAAACATCATTGCATATGGTTTATTACTATGATACATAATGTTCTTTATGACTTATATTTTAGAAAACTCTTGCTAAAAATCATCCTTCAGAGGTCAAGGAGAAGTCACACAGGTAAGCCCTGCAGACCACGAAAGAACAATATCTCAAATGTCTGCCTTAACAGAACAAGTCTATAAACTTGCTAATTATTTATTGTATGAATAAAAAGATAGTGCATAGGAAAGCATACAAGGCACAAAGGTGTACTAAAACTTGGTTATGTTACTTTGAGTTATTTGACTTCTTTTTATTTCCATGTTTATAGTATTATGTAAATTTTATGTGCCTAGAAATCTCATTCACAAGGATGATATGGAAGTTTCCGAGTGTTTTTCATGGTGTACTTCCATTCAGAACAGAAATCCAAAGTGACATTCTAATTCCTGCGTTCTTTGCAATTCCTGAGAAACTCCAGCATCAGTCTGGATGTTGAGATATCTGCAGTCTACACTGCAAATTGCTTTTGTGTGTAAAAACCATATAAAAGTGACAAAACTTAGAATAGACAAAATATAGGATTCATTTCTATTGTATAAATTTCGTTATGTACCTAACAGTTTACCTTTATGTACTATTGCAATATCCAGAAACACTGCTTTGTACAACTAATATACATAGACATATAATTCATCTCAGACTTATGACTACATATAGAGGTATCTATTTTAGACTTAGAAATATTGATGTCACAGGAATGAAAACCTGTGTGATATCTTACTGATAAAAATTGCAATGACTATTTCCAACGGAGTTGCAAACATAGTACAGAATGCCTTCATATACCCTTTCCCCTGGTTCCCTAATGTTAAGACCTCCTATCACCAGGCTACTTGGTTAAAGCTAATAATCCAACCTCACAACACTGCTATGGACTGAATTACAAACGTTTTGGATATCACCAGTTTTTCTGTTAGTGCCCTTTCTGTGCTTCAGGTACAATCCGGTATTTAACTGTGATGCTCCTTTCCCGCACATCTGTGAAGTTCAGCCTGCCCTTCTCTTTCAGGGCTTCCACTCTGTTGATGGGTAGAGTCATATGTTTTGTGAGACATCCCACCCTTTGCCTTTGTCTGGTGATTTTCATGACTACACTGAGATTAAGGGTTTGGGGAAGGTGGGCATGAAGGTAAGATGTCCCTCATCATATGCCATGAAGGCATCTGATAAGAGCGTGACCTCCTGCTGGTGATGGTAACCTTCACTGAATGGTTGCCATGGAGTCTGACAGGCTTCTCTGACCTAACTAAAAACAATAAAGAGAAATTAAACTTCATGTCCTTAAAGAGGGTGCCAAAGAATTTGAACATATATGCTAAAACCATGAAAGTAACTATTAAGATTTGGGTGGATATATTTTCAGCATATGCAAATATACTACTTTTCCTTGGTTTGACTCACTCTGATATTTCAGTGGTAAAGTTTCTGTCTTTCTCATTCTGTCTACAGTTATTATTTCAAATTCAGTTGTAAGAATTTATCACTTCTCCTACATCTCCATATAGGTTTATTCTATCATTTATCCATACTAATATGTGTTCACATACATTTATTTTACCTTTTGAGTAGCAATTTCTTAGTCATTCTACTTGAAAAATAGAGTGAACCCTGTGCTGCTGATTTAAAATTAGAAATATCAAGGTTTCCAAGATCACAGATAGTTAAGTAGGAAGACACTGCACTTCCACCTAGGTGTATGCACATGTCATACAGGTCTTTACACTCAGAGCCATACATTTGCTTTAATACCACACTGCAATTTAAGCAAACTGGAAACTTTCCTTGGAAAAATGGTTAATTCCAGAGAAGATGCATGAGTCTGAAATAACTTTTGCTCAAAATCTTCAAAGAAAAAAAGGGATCTTTAAAATCTAAGATTGTGCATTAAAATTATATTTAGATTAATAATCATATGCAGGTAAATAATACTTCATCATTATTTTGTCAGATTATAAGTGTAGGAAGATGTTCTCACGTAGAACCCAGTAGAAAATGGTATATCAAGCCATGTGAGCACTGAGAGTCTCCCAATATTATTTTATATTTTCTTCAACCCAGGTAGTACTTAAGAAAATTATTTGTCAACTGTAGTTTAATTTAGGTATAGAACTTTATCCCTGTATTATCCCCAAATTTAGTACTGTTCCTTATATTTATAAATCACATATGTTATAATATTTTCCACTGCGAATATGGCTACTATTTTCACCATTTAGCATTTTTTATGCATTATCTTTTGTATCATCAGTGACAAATCTATGTCACACCATTTTTAAGAGAAAGAATGTCAATGTATGAGTTGCTTTTTAGGCTAAAACTTCAGTATTTAGGTTTCATTTTACTATTGGCATTTTGTGGTAAATAAATGACTTTGGGTTTGCAGTTTGGGCACTCATCTCTGAAAGGTTTGCCATCACTGCATATGATTTTAACATGAATAACCAATGAAGCTGACCCTTCAGTAAGGGTACAGTTCAGCAGGGCAAGTAAACATTCAATCAACACCAACTTAGATAGTGAAAATCTAAGAAGCAACAAAGAAAGACTAAATCATAGTTAACACATTAAGTTAATGCTAGATCTTACACTCTAACATCGTTTATTGGAATGCCTGAAAAGGATGTTTAAGGGATGAAGAATTTAGCCAGACCATGGGGTTGGTGTCTGGGGCATGATGGAGCTGTAGGGCATAAATAGAAATAGTCTTGAGGTAAAGCACTTAGGACAACATTTTGTTTATCATATCTCATGACTACCTCCTAGTGTGCTAAACTGATTTCCTGCTTTCTCCCTCAGAGAAGACATTTCAAATGTAAAACTTTCAATAAATGTAGCACATTGTAATGTAAAGTGCATATAGGATTAACTTATTCTAATTAGATATTCAGCTTATAAATTTTTGATATTTTAGTTATATAAATATATATTATTTGCATACATCATTTAAATCATTTGTGAATACAATAACATATTTTAAAAATTTAAATATTAGGTAACCTATGCATTTAAAAATTTTACCCTCTATTTCCCAAGACATCTTTGCTCAAGTAACTTTTGCAGATCTGTGCAGTTTTGTCAATGAATGCTATGTGAAGCATGTCTATAAGTCTAAGATAAAATATTAGCATGTAAATTAAATCTTTCTGTAATTATTGATATCCCATATAGATTTCATCTACACTTTCTTGACAAGGACTTAAATCGCATATTTGCTTCTTTTAATGAAATGCTTCTTTAGGAAATATTCTAAATCATTGTCCCTGTGAAAAAAGTCATGTTTAGTTAAGCAACAGTGACATCCAGTGACTGCTCAGATTAATTCGAGGAATATTATTTAGATTTGATGTTTAAGCAAAGGAAAATGAGATAGTGAATAATGAACTGCACATTTTTTTGCTTTGTTGTAAATATTGTAACGCTTTCTGTTGAACAATACCACTGATACAGCCAGTAAATAAGAAGCAGAAAGAAAAAATAAGTCACTACACTGTGAGAAAATATTTCCAACATGTATGTCTAATAAAGGACTTGTATAAAAATATAAAAAGCAAGCATCCATCTCACCATCATCTGCAAGAAGGGAATTACAAAATAAAGGAAAAACAAAGTACCACTACTCA
The DNA here is from genome assembly GCA_004027595.1 of Dinomys branickii. Taxonomy (NCBI): domain Eukaryota; kingdom Metazoa; phylum Chordata; class Mammalia; order Rodentia; family Dinomyidae; genus Dinomys; species Dinomys branickii. Next base: position 103,842 of record PVLD010002336.1, on the reverse strand, counting down.
TGTGTTAGGATGGTGAAAATTCAAAAATCTATGTTACCAAACACTATAGACACTTTAAAAAACAGTTCAGCAGCTTCCCATAAAGCTAAGATCTTATGATTAGGCAATCATTCTATGTATTTACCCAAATGAGGTAAAAACAGGTCCACAAAACACCTGCTCATGCTTGTTTACAGTAATTTTATTCATGTGTACACAAAATAGAATCAACTGAAAGCCCTTGTATAGGTCAATAAACAAATAGGATACATGTATGACAACAGAATGGCACCTGGCCATAAAAGTAAATGTGTTATCAGTCATAAAAAGGTATGGAGGAACTTTAAATCCATACAGATGAGGAGATAAGTCTGGAAAGATGATGTACCGCATAATGTTAATATGGCCTTCTGGTAACTGAGAAACTACTAAGATATTTAAAGGATCAGTATTAACCAAGGCTGATGGGGCGGGGAGAGAGAGGAGAACACTTGAAGCCCAGGATATTTTTGAGACAGGAAGTGAAACTTCTATATGAGATTCTAATATTTGATGCATGACATTTTGTATTTATCACAGCTTATTATTGTAACACATATTTGTAAACTTTAATGTAAAATATTGACTTAATAATAATATATCAAGACTCTTCCATCCACTTTAACAAATGTGTTACATGAATGAGTGACATTAAGAGAGAGACGGTGTATTGGTGATGTGTACTTGAGCTCCGTACTACCTGCCCATTTGTCTGTAAATCTAAACTGTTCTAAGAAGTAACCTTTAGACATGAGAAAAATGATCAAAATTACCTTGTACAAAATTAATCTCCATTGAATTAATGAATAATGGATCATCACCAAGACATTTCAAGGCATTTTTCATAATCCTTATTGATTATATTGAGTAGCATATGGACTCCACAGTTTTTCTACTTTTCTTTGTCTTTGTCATTACATTATTCAATATAACAGTTCTTTACTGCTAACAGGGCACTGAAAGTTGGACATTGTACTTTGCCGTTTGTGAAAGTACAGTGGACGGCTTAATAAATGCACAACAAATACAACCATAATTTTGTGCAATAACATTATGTTCTCTACATATGTGTGATTTCATGTCATAAATATGAGGAAAATATAATTTGATAATAGTTCATCCTAATATTTTCTTTGGACTATTGTGTCATTCTTTCTATTTTTCTTTAATTCTGCATTGGCTGTATTACCTTGGTTATACAACAAGCTTTTCTAATTTTTGTTTAAGTTTTTCCTTTTTTTGGTATAGGGAATCAAACTCAGGACCTCGCGCTTGCCAGGCAGTTGCTTGCCCTGCTAAGGCATATCCCCGGCCCAATATGTTTTTCCATTTAAAGCTTGTTTATAGTTTGTTTGTTTGTTTGTTTTACTTAGAAATAGAAGAATTTTCTTAACGTTGTCATCACATCTATTTTATGGGTTATTTTTTCCTATTAATTTTCAATTTTATAAAAATTACAATCAGAAAATATGATCAATGAGCCTATTAATTTTGAGGAAAAAATGAAGTTTTCCTCTCTAGGAAAATGTGTAATCTATTTATACTGAATCTACTTTCTTAAATTGATATCTACCATCAGCTCGCAGAGTCTCTCCATTGTGGAATCACCCCATACACCTCTTTTCAACATAAAAGAATAAACCTCCATGAATTCTTCCAGCTATTATTTTTGACCTTTGGGACTTCCTAGGCTGCTTCCGTTCATTCAGTGAGCGTGGAGTGGGTGTGCTAGCTTAGTGTGTTAGCCCTCTTATTGTTTCTCAACAATATCCTGCACTCACAGTTCAGAGGAAGCAAGATTTAACTTGGCTCACCATTCAGAGGTTCAGTTCCTGATCAGCTGGCTCCAAGCCCGGAACATCAGGGCAAGACTGAGGAGCAAAGCTGCTTAGATCACAGCAGCTGCGGCGCAGAGCAGAGCTAACTGTGCAGAGAGAGCCAGGGACCAGACCGAGACCCCGAAGCCGCGCCTCCATGGCCCACAAGACACACCCTGGAGGGTGCTCCACCAGATGCCAGGAAGGTTTTCGGAAGCCAAGCGGTGGACATCCTGAGCCGACAACCACGCCTAGAAATGAAACTCTTTGGCCCGGTGCAGGATCCTTCTCTAAACAGGAACCCCTCCCTCAGTCCCTGTTGCGTAGGCCTGGCGGGTAATTTACCCAGGAATGTGCTGCATTCCGAAGCTCTGCTGACCCAGTCTCCCCACCTTTTCTCTTTGTGAAGATGTGAGAACGCGTCTGCATCTGGGTGCTTCCTTTAGCTCTTCCTGCTCCCTTCCACTTTCACTGAGGTTTCACTGGTGAATCTTTCATTTTCAGTTTTGCCTTTCTCCTGCCCTAAACGGATTTATGGGTATAGAGATAAATGGTAGATAGATAGATAGATACATAGATGGATAATAGAATTTCCTAGATTTTCTTCCTGTGAAAGATCCTGGTAGGTATAGGTTTCAAATTGCTATTTCAAGATCTGTTATCATGTTGCTTATACAAGACTTGTGCGTTATAACTTCTGTGTTACAGGTTACCAGTACCTGGTGTCTGTCAAATGTCTTTAGCAGTAACCAAAAGACCATAGAGATTAAGATTGTTGGAATATAGGGTCTGATATCTTGGAGAGTAGGTCACTCTGGTTCTTTGATGCAGAAAAAAGAAGCAAAAAAGGAAATTAATAATAACATGAAAAATAAACCTCACAAATCTAGCTAGAAATGTCTGGTATGTTCAAGAGAAGCTAAAACATTTCCAGGTGAGAGTAAGTTAAAAGCAAGGCCAGATTCAGGGTTGTGTTATAGGAATTTTGAAAATAAGCAAGTTCTCATGTGTATAACCAGGGTGTCCACACGTGGGAACTATGTAATAATCGTTTTACTACATTAATATATTATCTAGGTGCATTTATGAATCCAATGATGTAAAAGAAGATGAAAAGGAAAAGAATCAGTGGAAGGTTTCATGAGAAAAGTGATTAATACACTATAAAATGCTAGGAAATTAAACGTGTTGGCAGATTAATTGATCTGGATATACCTCTCTCTAGAAGTGCCTGCAACTAATTGGAGAACGATTTGAAATCGTGGAAGTTTTCTCCCAATATGAGGATGACTGATTTCTTCCTAAAGCAAATAGAGAAAAAAAAAAAAACCCTAAAGGATTCTATTTTTAAAATGCTTTCTTGGCAACTATGACAAACATAAGAATACCCATGTAAAGAAAACCTCAGGTGCGCACTTATCCATGGTCATTCTGAAAAAGGGAAATGTTCGTATACACAAAAAAGTTAATATATGTGGCCCTGCATTAGGCAAAGTGGTGTCAACCTCTGTAGCAACTACCTGTGATGGCTAATGTACAAGTCAAGAATTCTGTGGTCGTATTATGAATCCTAGAAGGCATTAATCTAATTGTGAATTTTTATTTTGGATTTCCCTAAGGCTTCAAGATATAAGAAGTCTACAGAGTGCATAACAACTTGAGTTAAAGGCTGAAGAGAGAGAACTGAGGCATAACTCAGCTCCCAAACAGATGAGAGAGATCAGTGCTCAGGACTGGGCCAGCCTGGGCTGCAGAAAGTGGTCCAAAAAGTCTTCCTGAAAAGTGACATTTCTGTTGATAAGTAGAGAAGAGGCAGATTCCATGTTAAACACAGGGGACCTCAACACCACTTTGACACAGATGGGCCAACTGGAGAAAAAATTAGCAAAGAAATAACAGACCTAAACCAAATCTGTGAACAAAGGGACTTAGTAGATGTATACAGAGCATTCCACCCCACAACATCAGAATATACATCCTTCTCAGTTGCACATGGGCCCCTTTCTAAATTGACCACATTCTAGCCCATAGAGCATACCTACCTAAATGTGAAAGAACTGAAATTATCCCATGCATATTATCTGACCACAGTGCAATGACACTGGAAATTAATGACAAAAGCAACTCCAAAAACTCCATAAACACTTGGAAATCAAATAACAACCTTCTGAATAAACAATGGGTCATAGAAGAAATTTTAAAAATACCTACAAACAAACAAAAATGTAGATACAACTTACCAGAATCTTGGGATGAAACAAAAGCAGTCCTTAGAGGGAAATTTATAGTGAACTCACACATAAGGAAAACAGAAAGAGAACAAATAAATAGCCTAATGCTGCACCTCAAACTTTTAGAAAAACAAGAACAAGTCAAGCCCAAAGCCGAAAGAAGGGAGATTATAAAGATCAGGGAAGCAAATAATGCACTTGAGATGAAGAAAATCCTATTAAATATAAATTAATCAAAGTTGGTTCTTTGAAAGAATAAATAAAATGGATAAACCCCTAGCCAACCTTATCAAAAAGACCTCAAATTCATGCAAAAAGGAATGAAAAGGATGAAATTACTATAGATTCTACAGAAATTTAGAAGATCATTTTAATTCCTACTTTGAAAATCTTTACTTTCATAAGATAGAAAACTTAGAAGAAATGGACAGATTCCTAGATATGTACAAATTACCAAGGTTGAGTCAAGAAGATATAAAAATCCTGAACAACTCAGTATCAATTAGTGAGATTGAAAATATGATTAAAAACTTACTGACAAAGAAAAGCCCAGGGTCTGATGGATTCACAGCAGAATTTTACAAGAAATTCAGAGAATATTTAATACCAACACTCTTCAGACTCTTCAATGAAATTGAAAAAGAAGCAATTCTCTCTAACTCATTTCTGGAGGCAAGTATTATACTAATACTAAAACCAGAGAAAGACCCAACCAAGTAAGAGAACTACAGACCAATCCCCATAAAGAACATAAATTCAAAAATGCTCAATAAAATACTAGTAAATAGAATGCAGAAACTCATAAAAAAATACACCATGACCAAGGTGGCTTCATTCCAGGAATACAGGGATTGTTCATTATATGCAAATCAATTAATGTAATGCACCATATCAATACAGCCAAAGACAAAAACCACAAGATCATCTCAACAGATGTGGGAAAACCTTTTGACAAAGTCCAACATGCATTCATGATAAAAACTCAAGGGAAAATAGGAATAGATGGCCTTTACCGCAATCTCATCAAAGCCATATATGACAAACCAACAGCCAACATCATACTAAATGGACAAATACTACAAGATTTCTCTTTAAAGTCAGGAATGAGACAAGGATATCCACTGTCAGCACTCCTATTCAACATAGCTCTGGAAGCATTAGCCAGAGAAATTATATGTGAGAGAGAAATAAAATTAATAAGGATAGGAAAGGAAGAAGTAAAATTATCACTATTTGAGGATGACCTGATACTTTATATGGAAGACCCCCAAAAACTACACAAGAAGACTCCTTGAATTAATCAACAAATTCAGAAGTGTAGCTAGAAGAAAGTCAACTCTCAAAAATCAATAGTATTCCTGTACACAAACAGCAAACAGACTGAGAGAGAAATTAAAGTAACCACACCTTTCACAATAGCATCCAAAAAAACTGAAATATTTAGGAATCAATCTAAGAAAAGAAGTAAAAAGTCTATTGAATGAAAACTACAGTACTCTGAAAAAAGAGATTGAAGAGGACTTCAGGAAAATAGAAAACTGTTCCCTGCTCATGGATATGAAGAAACAACATTGTGAAAATGGCCATACTACCAAAATTGTGGTACAGAGTCAAAGCAATTCCCACCAAAATACTATCAGCATATCTCACAGGTCTAGAAAAAAACATTCCTTAAATTCATCTGGAACCAGAAGAGACTCAGAAAAGCAAAAGCAATCCTGAACAACAAAAACAAGTCAGGTGGAATTAAAATCCCTGACCTGAAATTATACTACAAAGCTACTGTAATAAAATCAACATGGTACTGGCTGAAAAACTGACCAGAAGACACAGAGTAGAGCAGACCAGAAGACATACACACAATCACGAACACACTCAGCTACCTAATCTTTGATAAAGGGGCCAAACAAACTCACTGGAAGAAAGATAGCCTCTTTAATAAATGGTCCTGGAAAAATTGGCTTGCCTCCTGCCAAAGACTGAAAATAGACCCAAGTCTATCACCATGCACCAAACTCAAGTCAAAATGGATCACAGATCTCAATATTAAAACAGAAACACTAAATCTATTGGAAGAGAAGGTAGGTAAAAATCTTGAAGACATAGGAGTAGGCAGAGAGTTCATGAATAATAACCAGACTGTGAAATATTTCAAAGAATCATCAACTGGGATCTCATCCTACTGAAAAGTTTCTGCACATCTAAAGAAATCACCAGCAGAGTGAAAAGAAAACCTACAAATTTGGAAAGAAATTTAGCTGACTGTCCCTTTGACAAAGGAGTTCTGTTTAGAATATATAAAGAATTAAAATACGGGGCTGGAGGTACAGCTCAGTGGGCTAAGTGCTTGCCGCTGAGCACTAGGGCCCTGAGTTCGATCCCCGGTCCCGGAAAAAAAAAGGAAAAAAAAAAAAAAAGAATTAAAATACATCAGCCCCCCAGATTGAAAGACCCATTCCAGAAATGGGCATCTGAGATGAATACACACTTCTCAGATAAAGAAATACAAATGGCAAATAAATACATGAAAAAATGTTCAACATCATTAGTCATTTGAGAAATGCAAATTAAAACAACATTGAGATTTCATCTCACCCCAGTAAGAATGGCTATCTTTATGAAATGAACCAATAACAGATGCTGGCGAGGCTATAGAGAAATAGGAACTCTTCTCCACTGCTGGTGGGAATGCAGACTGGTGAAACCACTGCGGAAATCAGTCTGGAGATTCCTCAGCAAACTCTGTCTAGAGGTCCCATTCAACCCAGCTATTCTCCTTCTGGGTATTTTCCCCAAAGATCTGAAAACATCATATTACAGCAATATATGTGCACTCATGTTTATAGCGGCACAATTTGTAATTGCTAAATTATAGAAGCAACCCAAATGTCCCTCCACTGAGGATTGGATAAAAAATTGTGGTACTTTTATGTAATGGAATATTATTCAGCTATAAAGAAAGATAACCTCGAAGCTTTTATAGGTAAATGGTCACAACTAGAGACCATACTCATAAGTGAAAGAAATCAGACCTGCATGTGTTAGCAACATATTGTCTCACTAGTGTAAGAACCTGAAAGAGTGAATAAAAACTAGGAGGTATGACAGACATTGAGAAATGAAAGGAAAACTCTCAAAAGTAAAGGGCAACTGGGATGTGGGAAAAGAGAAGGGAAGGAAAGGGAAATTATGTATGTACATATATACAGGACCACTAACATAGTGGTACTACGGTCTTGTCTTGCTTTATTGAAAGGATCAGTTAATAATTACTTATTTGATCAATCTTGCTTGTCTCTATCTGTTTTCCTCAGAAAGCATTTTGAAAATATCAATATGCATTACAACCATTGTTAATTTCCTACCACTTTGTAACCCTGTATTGTTTGTGTTGTTCTTATGCTATCTTGTTAATGGATGGCTGTTTGTTAATATGTTTTCCTTCTTTTATTTTTAAAATAAATGAAAAAAATAAACATAGAGGAACCATGTGCAAAATAAATATGGGATTCAGCTTTCTGTTTTGCTTTGAATTTTTGAATTACAGTATATTCATCATGCCTAGAATATATGGTACAGTGTGGGATTATGAGAAGAAAAGGTTATGCTTAATTTATTAAGTACTTTATAAAATAATTTTGGACTTTGTATTTTATTCTGAAGGAAATTTGCCTCATGTTGTAAGGTCAGAATGGTGCATGAGAACTGTCTGGCTACAGACAGTAACTGAGTGTACTTTTTCTAAACAACTTAAAAGCAATTATAAAATCAGCATACTGGTCTTTTTAAACTGTGCACCAGCAATTCTAAATAATGTCAGTGATAAAATATTCCTCCTAAAAGGTATATGTTTTGTTCATCTCTTACTAAAAGATTTCTGCCCTTACTGTGCAATGTTAATTATGTCTATGCTAATGTCACAAATTGTGCAATCTAAGAACAGATATAATTATATTTATAATTGCCTGTGCTCTTCCAGAGGTGAGTAACTTCTCCTTCTGCTTGCTGTTGGATAGACTTTTGTAATAGAGGTGATGTTTTGACCTTTAAGTTTAGGTCATATGCAGCTCTTCTTTGTTATGCTGGCTTTTGGAACCCTGTCACCTCTACTGCAGCCACCCTCACTGTGGGGAAGTCTAGCAGTCACTCAGGAAGGATTTTTTAGATGTTCCTTATGATACTTGACCAAGAAAGTCTTCTTGTTCTCCTTAACTTGACAAAGTTTTAGAAGTTCCTTCCTCATGTTAGGTCCCTGTCTTCCCTCTTCTTAGCACACTTACTTTGGAAAACTTGGAATTGTAAATTCTTTCTCTGCCTCTCCAAGCTATAAGTCTTCTCCCAAACCCTTGCCAGTTTTGAAATCCAGGGTCATCTATTTTAGGGACCTGGAAGCCACACACTGAAACGTAATCTTTAAGAAAGCATCATTATCTCTGTGTCCCTGTGGTAGAGGAGCTTAACTTTGATAATTGCTAATTAGCAAACATAGATGGCTTAATCACATTTACCACATTTTTTCTGATGTCCTCCCACACATTTCCACCAGCTCATTTCAGCACTTAAAAGAAGCGGCGTTTAATCTCTCTCCCAATGGCCTTGAATAGAGTCCTCTTTGACTGCTTAACTCCATCCAGCATAATCTCTCTTGGACTCATCCTCACTTGAAGACCCAGATGTGAACAAGAATCCACTGATAGTTGAATGAGTAATGGAGCAATCAGACTCAAGCACTCAACTGATGCTTCTTGGAAAAGACACAGACTGTTTTCATTGAGTTTACCCTATTACCGATTTGCAAGCCAAATAAATGATTTTATTAAATCACTAGTGATGATTCGCTGTGCATCAGCACAGAAGCAGAATAGGAAGCTACAAAATAGCACAGTTTTGTCAATTACCCTTTAATAACATTGTTCTCTACCTGGAAGTTAATTCCAAGGACTCCCTAAGATGCACAACACCCAATGCACAGCCCTTTGGAATCATTCCAGTTCATTTTTTGTGTTCTTTGGTTCTCAGACCTTGTGGAACCAAATATTCTTACAATTTAATAGCATGTGCAACATGCACAGTAATAATGCAGTGATTATAAAAAGGAAAAATATCTGTGTCCTTGCAATTTTGTTGTTCCATGTGACTCTTGTGCATTTAAAATTTAAAAATATGACATAGAATTGTAACTCAGAAGTGGTGAGTGAAAATTGATTCTATGCATGAAATTTTTTACTAAATTTAGTATCTTTCAAAGTAAAACGCACTCCTCTTTTAAAGTGCTAATTGATTATTAGAAAATTAGACAACAGATCACAGAAATTATACATGAAAGCAAATTATAGCTTAGTATAGTATGTATTTAAATTTTGCACACATTTCAGTTGTACTGATCCACTGATTGGTGACTGCAAACTTCTTTACGGAAAATCTCATACAGAAGACTTTACTTAGAATGTCCAAAAGCCCTCATGTTTTATATATTGTAGTACCATTGTCAGTAGGGAAAATAATTTTTTCACACAGGGAAGATGCTGTTAAATAAATTATTCACTTTCTGTGTCATTATACATAGGCCACTGGAGTGGGTATTTTAGCTGATAATCCCTGGGACAGGGGACTGATCCCTATTTTACAGTGTGCCTGTAACACAGTGAGTGCCTAATAGCTATAAAGGTGATGCGTGAGATATTTGCTTGCAGAATGACATGGTAAGAGTTTCTTTTAAAAGATCACCTTTGCTATCAATATGGAAAAGAAATGGTAAAGGTTAGAAGCTTAAACTACCATCCAAGATTTCAGCATGGTCACTGCCGAAAAACATGGTAGCCGTGAGGATAAAGGAGATGAAAAAGACCAGAGAAATTCATAGGAGCTGTAATCCTTGGATATAATTGAGGAGGAAATAAAAAAAAAAAAAACTACAGGGTATTGTAGATACCAGATAGATCCAGGAAATTAATTATATATATTATATATATGTATATATATAATATATATGCATTTAGAAGGGAAATGTTAGGAAAAGAAAAATATGTGAGGTTCAATACAGACATTGTATACTAGACACCAAGGATATAAAGAGTATAAATCAGTGCAAAGTTTAGATTACAAGAAGTATAGCCTAGGCATGGCAGAGCAAGTCCATAATCCCAGTCCCAGCAGCCTAGGAAGCAGAGGGAGGAGTTTGCAAATTTAAGCACAGCCTGGGCAATTTAGCATGACCTGTCTCAAAATATAAAGTAAGAAAAGGGCCAGGGATATAGTTCATTGAGGAAACCCTGGGGCTTAATCTCCAGTAATGCAATTAATTTAATTTTTAAAAGAAAAAAAGGAGTTATTATGGTTGATACATTGTGTCAACTTGGGGAGTCTAGAGGTTTAGCTGAGTGATTCAGCAGGAAGCCAGGGTGCTTACTTTGTATACATCCTGAGGCTGTGGAAGAGGAGGGCATGGAGATTGTGTGAGTACTACATGCTCCCTGGGTGGGGGTAGGCTGTTTACAAGGTAAGGGAAGAGAAGAGGCTGCTTATCTGCCATTCCTCCCTTTTGCTGGTTGCTTTTGCTGTGCTGTGCTGCCCTGAACAGTTTGCCCTCTGCCATGTGCCACTCTACCTCTGAACCAGCCAACTATGGACTGAAACCTCCACAAAATGTTAAGCTAAATAAATCTTTCCTTCCTTCATTTTGGGCGTTGGGTATTTTGTCTTAGTAACAAGAAAAAAGTAACCAAGATAGGAGTGTAGCCAGTTGTGGAGACACCCACCTGAAATTCCAATTGCCAGTGAGGCAGAGGTCCAAGGTCAGCCTGGCAGCTGTGTAAGACCCTGTCTCAAAGTTTAGGGCTGGGGATGTGGCTCAGTAGTAGAGCTCTTGCCTTGCATGCACAAGGTTCCAGTTTCAGTCCCCAGCACCACATTAATTATTGTTTTAATTAAAAAATGCTAAGTGTGTTTCTCAGCACTCAATAGTTCAAACTCCAATACTGCCCTGCCAAAAAACCTACAAAAACCCAAGGGAAAACAGTCAGTATGGATGAGCTGAGAAGGAGGCACTGAAAACAAGACTAAGGAGAAATAGAAAACTGGCTGGGATTTACTAGGAGGAGAGTGTGATTGGTCTCACATTGTATGGCCAGGTCCAGGTGTACAGATCAAGATGGTCTTTAAAAAGTTTCTATTTCATGTACTAAGTAGGGAGTCACTGTATGTCTTGGAGTGAGGGCTTCACTAGCACAGTGTGGGTGGAGAAAATTGTGTGGGAACTGGACCTGTGCCGGGGGATGGAGAAATCCAAATGGCTGCAACTGATGATTCCAAGAGTTTTGACCCTCAAACATAGTAAAATAGTTGCCTGGATGATCATGTAAGAAAGAATTTGCTTTATTTTTAAACATGGATTGTATTAAACTTCTGACACAATACCAAACACTTAAAATATTAAAGGAGAAGAAGTTCAGTGTGGCCTATCCTTTCGGGGGGCCAGTCCATAATCAGCTGGCTCCAAGGCGGAAACCTCATGGTGAAAGCACATGGCAGAGCAGAGCTGCACAGTTCATACTGGGAAGCACAGGAAAGGAGGAGTGTCAGGCAGGCAGGGGCCAGGGGTCATACCTAGTACCCAAGATCAGGCCTCTGTGACCCACCCAGACACACAGAAGTGTGTGTGATAGCCCAAAGTGGCTCTCAAAACAGTCAAAATGAACTCATTAAACTTAATGGTCAAATGGTTGAAACCTGATTATGTTATTGATGAACATAGAGAATGTGACTAGAAAGTGATGGGAATACTTGATGGAAGGTGTTCAAGGATATAAAGGGAGATAAAATTTTCTGTGACTATATTGCCGAATTATTGATTTGATGTTCATTCCAGCTTGCTTTGTATGCTGCAGAAACCTGAAAGTTTAAAAAATCCCAAGTTACCTGAAGCCAGAAAACAAGTTTCCCTCGATAATTTAAAGCAATACACATGCTGTTCAAATAAAGTTTGAGTTTATATTTGCACAGCTTTAATGTCATGGAAATACCAATAAAAGAAAAACATATATATAGGTAAAATAAGCAGCTTTATGAAATTCTTTGTTGGTTTCATACTCTGTTAATGTTCTTACATTCAAGAAGAAAACATCCTTTGATATCATAGTTAGTATATATGTTTTATTGAAACTGCAGAAATGAAATTGGGTTGTGTTACTATATTAAACTGCATGCACTGTAACAATTTTATGAATAAACTGCCAGCACAAATGGTAACAGAATCATTCCCGTGTGGGCTTATAGAAATCATTTGTGACACCCAGCATATGAAAATACACAACCTTTCTGAAAAGACACATAATCCACTACAGCTCTCACTAATAACCTCACTATGTAGATAGGTACATTTGCGCAATGAGTGGTGCCACAATGGATAATCAAGAGACATATCAAAAATTTAAAAAAATAAAATAAAAAAGGAGACATAGCCTGCAGGACTACTGGAGTCCTAAGAACTTCAAAAATAAGAAAGCTTTATGAAAGAAAAACATTTAAAATAGTTACCAAGCTATCAAAGGCAAGAGCAAGTGGCTAAAAGCATGAAGCCAATGCTACAAAATTATGAGAAAGTTCCATAGAACTTCTAAATCTAGTAATCTCAATTACAAAAATCTATTATTTTATCCAAATAGCAGATAAGACACTCAATTGTATGCAAGTTTCAGGAATATAACCTGTATGTATCTTGGGGAGACAAAGGACTTGTACTTCCTATTTTAGTTACAAAACAGAAACCTAAGGATTAGAAGTTCAATATATACCATTCTTGGCCCATGTTTTGCATCTCATGCATAATTTCTCCAGTATTGGCCAAATAATTCTGAGTCCCAGTAGAAAATGAAAATGTGGACCCCTTAACTAAATTTCAATTCAGCAACAGCAGAACATTCACCTACTTAGCAGACTCTTCTGACTTCAGTATTCCATGTGACTGAACCAATCACATCCACGAAGATTGTCTAGCTCAGGCATTAACTTCTATTTTTAGAGATGAGCTGTCTTTCAGCTAACAAAGCAACATACATCCCTCTGCTAGTCACTGAATGGCAACTCCTCTTAACTATTCAACATTATTTGTCCCAAATTCATTTATTAATTTGATGAATAGCAGTCGAGATTAAACTCTTCAGAGAAAATGGTAAGCCATTATTAGACTATTACTTAATTTTTGCATGTGTGAGGGAGTCAATGAAAACCATGTGCTATCGCCTGTATGCTCCCCCTGTGTGTTTTGTCTTTTTGTTAAAAGGAAGGTCACTTGGGTTCATAGTAAGTTCCACGTTGAAAAACAAACAAAAAACATCACTGTTGTCAAAGTAGTAGAAATGAAATTCTTCCCAGTCTAAGTGGCTTTTGGCAGTCACCCAGCTTCCCAAACTGTCTAATGCATTAGTAATGTATGAACATTGCCAACAGCAGAAAAAGATCATGCTGGCAACATCTTTCTGAACTGATGTTACTGGATTTGAAGCTGAATTTGCAAGTATAGTACTTCTAATGGACTTTGTTTTGCTGAGACTTTATGGTGGCTGTTTACCAGCAGTGTTTCCACAGGGAGATAGAGGATGTAATTATGTGGTTCTCATGACATACTATGGTATCAATCAAGCCCATTCTGCTTAGCTTCTCTAATATCTTAAACCTGAAGCAAAAATTCCATTTAAATTTGTTTTTTTCCACCTTAAATTCTAGTCATCAAATATTGAGTGTATTAGAGACTGCCTCACTTTTTTCCTATTTTTCTCCGGCTTTCATTTACACCCTAAACATTTCACACAGGCCATACCTTTTTCTCCAGAATTCTGACAAATCCATCTGTAGTTTCGACTACATCAACCTGAAGCCAGATGTGTGTTTAGTCAATACTCACAGGGAAAATTTGAGAAAGTGAATATATTACATTTAGGGGGAAAATATGTAATATGTCTGTGTGTGGCTCCTGACCACCGTCATGAAAACTGACATAATACATCTGTTCCCCAAAGCCCAGAAATATTTACCTGGTGTATTTATTGCTACAACCCCTGTGATACTGTTTAATGGGTAGTCAGTTAATTAGTTGGTGAATGGATGATTCAGTAAAATTGTCTGCTCTTTTATAGTTACATGAGAAGATATAAGGCATTATGGTAACTATATGTTAAATATGAAAGATTATTAAACAAGCAAGCATCAGAGAAAATATTTTCTATATAAGGCAAATATGTGTTGTAAAGAAAATTGAAAGACATTGTAAACCTATATTTTCTATGTGATATAAAGTTGAAAAATATCAAAATATTTAGTACAATTTGTGCATATTGGAATATTCGTTTAATTGGCCAATGATATTTGCATGAGTAATAAACTAAATATATACACAGTTCATAAGTCTTTATATATGTATTTCATACCATTGATCTCTCTTGTCTTCACTTCGGTCCATTTAATATTATGTCATAATCAAGACTGTCACATACTTGTGTCTATGGTAAAGTATGTGCACTTTGAAATAGTTTGTCAGAATTATAAAATAAATTAAATGATACAATTTAACATTTCATTTTTCATAAAGTTTTTACATCAAAAGCACTGAAAGTTATTTGGTAAGATCAAAATACAAAGTATAAGCTTTTACTAAATATTAACACATACACAATTTATGAAACTAAAATTTTAATCTAAATTTTAAAAACTTGCCTACATCTTTCTCAGTAGATATTTTAGAAAAATAAAATTGTCAGCAGCTCTAGGATTCAGTGTGCAACAAGTTGTCAATGAAATTAATGCTCATTACACTTCTAATATTATTTTTAAAAATTTTCTAGCTATTTGAGTTAACACAGCAAAAGATCTCTTGGCTGTTTTGTACATTTGCTGCAAACCATTCTCCATGTGTTCCTCTCTCTGTGTGCATGTGTTCCTATGTGAAAAGAATCAGAATCAAATCAAGACAGGAATTATACCCAGCACACTGAGATGTATCCAGGTCCTTGTGTTCTTACATATGGTACTCTCAGCAACTTTGCTAAAGATAAAAATATGTAATACAACAACCACTGTTAAATCCCATCATTCTATTTTAAAACCCTGTCTCATTTTTATTGTTTTTGCTTTGCTTTGTTTTTATATATTATTATTTTGTTATTTTTTCTTTAAAATAAAGAAATTTTTAAAATGAACAAGTAATTACCTGGATTTTTAAATTTTAAAGATAATAAAAAAGTTTAAAAACATTAAAAATGATACAGAAATACAAAACAAGATGATAGGAAATCAGCAATGGTTGTTATATTGAATATTGTTACCTTGAAAATAGTTTTTCAGATTACCAATTATAGGCATGCAAAAATGATTGAAAACCTAAACATTAGCTGTTCAACTCAATAAACCAGTGGAAACCAGAAGTAAAATTATCTTAGCTATCTCATGTTAAATATTTTCCCTTCCTTCCTTCTTTCTCCTTTCCCTCATCTCAGTTGTCCTTTCCTTTTGAGCAGTTACTTTCCCTTTCACAATATCTATTGTACCTTTTGAATTTTATTTACACTTTAAGTTTCTTATGCTAGGTAGACAATACTATGTTTACACATGTGGGTCTGATTTATTTCACTCATGAAGATGGTCTGTAGTTGCATCCACTTATATATAAAAGCTTCAAGGTTTTCTTTATAGCTGAGCAAGATTCCATTGTATAAAAACACCACATCTGTTTTTAATCTATTCCTCTGTTGATGGGCATTTAGGTTGTTTCTAAGATTTAACTATGATAAACATGGGTGCACATATATTGTTGTTGTAAGATGATTTCAATTCTTCTGGAAAAATACCCAGAAGTGGAATAGCTAGGTCAAATGGGACCTCTAATCCTAGCTTTTTAAGGAATCTCTACACTGATTTCCAGAGAGGTTGTAAGTCTGTACTTCCACCAACAATGGAGAAGGGTTTTTTCTTTCTCACAGCCTCTCCAGCATTTGTTATTGGTTGATTTCTTGATGATAGCCATTCTTTCTGGGGTGAGATGGAATCTCAGTGTTGTTTTAATTTTTGTCTCTTGGATGGCCAATGGTGTTAAACATTTTTTCACATACTTATTTGCCATTTGTATTTCTTCATCTGAGAAAGTATGTGTTCATCTCAGATACCCATTTTTGTATTGGGTCTTTGAATCTGGGGTGTCTGATTATTTCATTCTTTATATTGTTTGCATTGTTTCTTGACCCACTCTTCCAGTCTTTTGATTGGTGAATTGAGACCATTTACATTAATGGTTATAACTGATAGGTATTGGCTTATCTTTCTCATGTTATTTTCCTATTGCTGGTTCCCTACTTTTCCCCTTTTTTTAATTGCTTTCCCTGCTTTGTGGTTCTTTTGTATTGTTGTTCTTGGAATCGTGGTCATTTCATCTCTTTCTAGAATATCTTTCAGTACTTTTTGTAGGGTTGGTTTGGTGGTCATGAATTTCTTCAGTTGTTCCTTGTCACAGAAGTATCTTGTTTCTCCACTAATTTTGAAAGATAGTTTTGCAGGTTACATCAATCTGGGTGGAACTCATTTTCTTTCAGGACCTGAAATACCTCACTTCAAGCTCTTCTGACTTGAGGGTTTGTGTTGAGAAATCTGCCATGATTCTAATGGGCTTTCCATTATAGGTGATCTATTTCTTTTCTCTAATAGCTTTTAATATTCTGTTCTTGTGCTGAATTTTTGGAATTTTGATTGTTATATGTCTGGATGTATATTTATGTTATTTATGGCTAATTGGGGTTCTATTTCTCTAACTTATCTGTATATCAGATTCTTTTTCCATGCTTGGGAAATTTTCTGCTATTACTTCTGCAAATGGTCTTTTTTATGTCTTTTGTGATGACTTTTGCATTTTTGTTGACACTCATCAATCATATATTGTTTTTCTTTGCATCATCTTGAAGCTACTGAATTGTTATTTCCTGGTTCCTTGTTATTTTTAAGAAATCTTTCCTTTCGTGGTCACTAGTTGCAATCCTGCCTTCAAGGCTTGCAAGTCTATCTTCAGTTTTGTCCAAGCAGTTTTGGCAGCTTCCAATGGAGTTTTACTTTCCGGGATATCTCTCTAAATCTGTTTCGTGCATTCTTACCCTTCCCTATACAGTTCGTTCAAGGTTTCCTTCACTTCCCCACGCTGCTCTATTTTTATCCATGTCTTCTTTAGATTTACAGAGCAATTCTTTCATTATCGTTGTCATTTATATTTTTACCTGTGAGATTATTTCCAATCTGATTTCCTCTATAGTCACCTGGAGTTATTTCTTTACTTCAGTTGCTATCATTTCAGGAAGTTGCTATCATTTCAGGAATTTCAGGTGTGTGACTTTCACTTTTTTCTATGTTGATGTTTCCTGGACTTGCTCTGGGTGGACTGGAGGTCTGAGATTGCATTTTGCTCTTTCATTTTGACATTTTCTATTTAAAAATATTTTTTTATTTTGTCTTATGTGGTGATCCCTGTGAGTTTTATTATTAGGTAGCTATATGATTAATATCAAAGCCTCTCTAGAAATAATCTGTACATCAGGGATATGTTATGTGTGTATGAGATTCTTGGTTTGTGTCTGTCCCAAGATCCTACCTTCCCAATTAAGTGAGGTATTGGTTTCTGTTCAGCTCACTCCAGTATTTTGGTGTAGGGCTGTGGTCAGGTTATTACCCCAGAGTGTCCCAATATTGTTTCACAAGTAAGAACAACTGATTTATAGCAGATATGACATCCTAGCTACAGTAGTACAAATAGTAATAAGCACAGTTTAGAAACTGACTGATCAACTGTGGTAGCTATTGGTTTTGTACTTTTGACCATACAAGCAAAGTATATAGTTACATAACAGAATCAATCATAAATTAGGAGTTTGGATGCAAAGTTTCCCCCCGTTAGAGTGGATTTACCCTAGGTTCCTCTGGACAAGATGATTGCTGTGTCCTGAGTGCTTCCTGTGCTGGCTGCTTGGCCCACAGTTTAGGAGTATGGGCCAGGCACCAAGAATCTTCCAGATTGAGGCTCCCTGGATGGCAGAGGGATGGTGCATGGCATTTCTTCCCTTCTGTGTGGCTCTCTGAGGTTCCTGAGGCTCACCATCCTTCTGCCAGTGTGTGTGTGGGGGGGGCAAGGGTCAGAGTTTACCACCTCTTGAGCTTCTCACTAAAGCTTCTGAGGCTCATGATATCTCCTGTAATGCAGGTGACTGGAGGTGTATTCCTCCCCTTCCAATCAGCTCAATGAATCTTGCGAGGCCTACCAAGGTTCACAGTCACTACCAAGATGGTGGAGAGGTGGGGGGGTAGAGTTACACCTCTCAGTTACCCTGGTTTTTTATCTTACCTAAATAATCCTAACAATCAAATCCTTCATGTACACAGAAGAAAAAAATGGGGTAACTTTCGGTGGGAAAGCACGTGGACCACAGTTTAACTAAATTACTTGAACAGATACGGATTATCAAGGAGACAAACCAAAAGTAATCACCCCTTGTGAAGTAAAATAACACAACAGTTTCACCTCTGTAATAGTCTTAGAAAAGGTACAGGACCTAATTTTAATTTTGTAGACATAGTAAGTGAACCCTAATTAAAATCTTTTAAAACTTTCCTCTAATCCTTGAAAGCACCACAAGAAGGCAATCATATTAAAATTTAACCTATATATCTGTTGGCCATGAAATAAATTCACTTTAAGACATTTTAAAATTCACAGTAAAAAGTGCACAACAACTTTGAAAAAATTATAGACAGAAAAAAATAATTTCCAAAATAATGATAATAATAATAATAATACTTGGTGTCTTATTTGGGGTCAAGTGGACATCTACTTTCCACTTCTTTTGTACTGCATGATTTATTTTTAACAATACAGTAAAGCCTTGGTTCAAAATTACCTTTGTTCAGAAGCATTCAACAAATATTTTCTTCTGTTCACATACTCTGAATCAGGTGACAATCCCAACTGTGGTCATCCTTCCCATAAGAACACAAATGTGGCTCTCTTCCCCAGAGTCATGGAACAAATTAAGTTCATGAACCAAGGTATGACTATATTTATTTTGTTTAAAACTTTAAAATGAAAGAATTTCTTTAATTCTTTTGACTAGTATTTGGAACTTTAGAAAATGGAAAAACACTGTGAGGCAAAAAACAGTAACCATCTTGAGTCAACACAAGACTGAAGGCAGATGCTAGGAGCCTGTCCCTGTCACTACCTAGACGGGGCCAACACTCTGAGTTTTATTATTCATCCTCACGCATGAACTTCCTTGTAACTCCAACCTTACCCTAAAGGCTCTTAAAATAGAAATTAAGATTTATATAACTTGTCAACAGAGGGCAGTAATTAACTATAAAAGTTCTGCATCAGCAAGAATGAATCATTTTCATGGACTTTAAAGGAAACAACATTGAAGCCCCACCATTTTTCTTTGTAAAAATTTTTCATCATATTCCAGTTTTCTCCCATATAAACTAGGTCTTCAATCAAACAAGCACCTCATTTTTTTCCCCAAAATCATTAGTCCTTTGGATCAGGAAAACATGATAAAAGAAGGAACATTTTTAAAATGATTTTATGATAGTACAATAGACCTTATGAGTGGAAATGAGGATGTCATTTTCTCTCTGCATTCTAATCAAATGCATGGTATTAGTGCAGTAGTGCCTGCTGCAAATGTCATAGACAAGTAGAACAACTCTAAGATTAAACTGTGCTCAGCTTTATGTAAGTATAAACCCTCTGGCTAGTTTAACTAAGCTTTCCAATGGTCAGATTTCTTTAAAATTAAGAGAATGATAAGAGTTTGTTTAGAAGCTTAAAGTTAAAGTAATTGTATAAGAGTATTACATGCAAAGGGTGCTCAACATGTGTACTGTTATTAATTTATTATTTCTGCCATCATACAGATTTAGTTGTTTTAAGGCAAATGGCTAATAATCAAGGAATAATTTTATTTTATCCTTAAATATTTATATATGTATATGACACTTTGGAATAACTTCTTTTTAAGTAGCTTTAAAAATGAGAAACTCATAATAAAAGATGAGATATTCTTTAATTTGCTAGAATTTTCATTTATTATGAATCATGATCATTAGCAGGATTCACTTTATTGCAGTAAAATAAAACTTACCATAAGAAAGTAGAGTTACATGACATATTCTTTGCTGACTTTTAAAATTCTTGAATGATTGTCATATAGTCACTGATCAGTAAATGTGTCTCTATAAATATATAGTTTTTATACTTTTAAAAATAAAAATTTAACTAAGATACATGAAAAAACTCATAGTTATAGAAGCTAAATTTATAAAACAAAGATTTTCTCTTATGAATCTATTTTATGATTCTTACTAAACACCTGTCAAACTCTCTCTTAGTAATTTCTGTTTTTATAGATTATGTCTTATATCATTAGATAAAGGTAGATAAGTAATCACAAAAATACTATATTAGCGAGCTATTCCTCTTCAAAATTCCAAGTGACAAGGGCCAATATCATTCTTTCAATTCCTCTTGAAAAGATGGGGTAACACAAATATATACTTAATAAAGAGAGAAATAGAGTAGTGTTTTGAATGAAAAACAATTTCCTAATTAATTTGGTTCATAGCAGAAACTTAGAAACTTAATCGATATAGAATAAAAACACAAAATAGAATCAACTGTTTAGAATCAACTTTTAAACATACCATGGCGGCATTATTTCAAGCACTTTTGAGTATATGATTATGAATATAACCTTTTCACTTAATGAAGTACAGATACTTATTAGTGTACCTCTCTACACATTAGATATAACTTGGTATAACCTTCATTCAGATGAACATGTATTCCAGTCTGTCTTATTTTTCAGTAAACTTTCAAAGTTCTACCACATTTTCTCTTTCTCTCAGTGTTTCACTTACCCTGCTGTGCCTTTGAAACTTTTTTCTGAAAAAATAATAATATAGAAGAAAGATAAGCACATCTAGTCTTTCAAATTCCATCCTGCTGTATTCCAAGAGAAGAACCTTGTCTTTTGGAGATAATCTTCTGACTCGTACCATACTTCCTTTGAAATATTAGGCCACTGACGTAAAAAAATGTAGAAATCCACAGGCCTGTGGCTATAGCCTGTGGACTCCAACAAACCAGAGTTGGCCTAAATCCTTCAAGTAAATTTATGATTAATACCAATCTAAAAGCAGGGGCTATAGGCTTCCCACAATACATTGCCAGGAAGGTTCATATCTTGCTTAGTCATTTCAAAACTGGAACTATCCATCCACAGGATATTGATTATTAAAATAATAAGAGATTTATTCAATTACATAACATAAAACTATTAAAGTAGTGTTAGAGATATGCACATAACATTGAAAAGTTAAGTGAATGAAAATAGACCACTCTGGTAGACATAACGTAATTTCAGTTTTGAAAGTAGAAATACGTCATATAGCTATGATGACTGAGAATATGTACAACAATTTCTAGAAAGCCTATAGCTGGGGAAAACATAGTACTAATAAACATTATTTGCCTGCTGTCTTCTCATACTTTCCTTATTTCCTGCAATTAACATATTTTAGTTAAACAGGTATTTTTTAAGCCTGATATTTTGTTTAAAATGAAAACTACCTGACAGAATAGTCACAATCTATATCCAAAGGAACTTGCTTAAAAAAAAAAAAAAGCAAAAGCAAAACAAAACTCCCAAGAACTCCTGAGGTCACTCGGAAGGGAATTTCAGGAGGAAGGAGCAGGACTCAGGAGGGTCAGGGACATGAGTTCCTTCAGTACGGAATTAGGGATTGGGTGGTTCAGTAGAATGTCCAAATGTAACTACATTTGTGAGCGCTGGGCTCCAGGTAAGCCAGTGGATCTCAATAGGGGAGAGTTTTGCCTTTCAGTAGACAATAAGGCAATGACTAAAGACAGGTTCACTTGTCAGTCCTGCAGGGCAGTTGAAACTGGCATTTACTATACAGAGACTAGATATGTAGCTAAGTAACTCACAATGCTCAGGGCATCCCACTGCAACAAACATTTATCTCTCCAAAATGTCAATCCTACCTACATAGATAATTCCAGACCAATTATAAAAATTTAAATGCGGAGAAGATCAATAAATTGGTAAAAGTTATAATGAATCTGAGCCAGTTATTCAAGTATCTGCTTTGCAGAAATTGAAGCCTTCCTGAAAGGAAGGTCTGTTCTCAGTTATGGAAATGAGCAGAGTCTAGAAGCTGAATTTCACTGGATATAGTGGATCAGGTTGTGACTCATGGAAGTTATTGTCAAGGAAACAGTAAGAATACTTGGCTGGTCTTGTGAGATCTGCTATTCTGGGCAGGTAACATTATCTAATCACTCACTCTGTTTGAGATCAGGATCCATCAAAGGATTAGTTTCCTGACTGACTATAATCTTAACCACAGAAATAGAGATGTAAGGATAATTTTCTCTAAAGCTAAATTTACCTTAGCATTCCCAATCCACATGAGAGATAGTCTACGGCATTAGTAACTAACCCAAAAATTCACTTCACAAAGAGTCAGTATTAAGTGTAACTAGTGGTAGAGACCGGAGAAAATATTGAACTATTTTCCTGGGTGACTAAGAAGGAAATAAATAGTTCACTGTTCAAGAAGATACAATTTCCTTCCACTTTCCCAATGTCTGTGTTGGTTAGCCAGGCCAGATCATGGGTAGAAGCCATTTTTGTCTGCAAGGCTATGAAATAATTCAATTATTATTATTAATAACACCAAAAGGGAAATATTAGTAATAATTGATCTTGGAGCCACTGGGTACCATTTTGCCAATGAAAGGTTAGTCTATTTACAAAGGGCTTTCAGCTTTTTTGATTAGAAGAAAATATAGACCCAACTTTCCTGGTTTATACCATGCTATCTTCACAAACATTGGCACTGTGCATTTTACTAATCATAATGCTAAGTAAAGATGCCATAAAAATGAGAGCTCCTTAAAACATAATCATACTAGCTTAAAAATATATGGATGTTACACTTTTCAATGGAATATAAGTAATATAAATTAGAAGAATGATGAAGAATAACTGTTAAACATAATTAAAAGACACAAATAAGAAATAAAACATCTGAGACCTCTTTTTTAAAGACAGGAAATGAATACATGCAAAAATGACTGAAATCTAAAAATTGAGAGAATAAGAAACAAAGGTATTAAAAGTATAAGCTCTAAGGCTTCCATTCTAAAAGAGCTTTGATCTTTCTAAGAGATCTGGAAATTGCAACAGTAAAGATTGTTGTCCTCTGAATTGTGACTTTCTTTGAAGGGAGTCTGCGAACAGGTACCTTAACTAAAGTGAGCAAATACTGAAGCTCAGATAGACCCAGTATTAATCTTCAAAACCAGTGTGATGAATTTATTTGGGGCACTTTGGAATTGCAGTTTTATGGTCTTTTCTTTTTGTGTCCTTCAACCCAAGGTGTGGTATTTATACATTGAACCCTCCATACTTGAAAGTGAAGGGAATTTTTAACTTGCAGACACCTTGCAGAAAGGCTAAATGGAATAATGGTTAAAGCTCAAAGATTCCCAATTAGTACTTAACTCTTTTCAAGGTACATAAGTATTCTATGTGTTATCTAAGGAGTAGTTTAAAAAGTCAAATGAGTTCATTTAATTAAATTTTAATAACTTAGAATACCTCTTGAAAATTAATGGCACTGTGATTTCATGTTAAGTAAAATGTTATTTCTTCTAATAAATGTTGAACTTTAAGGAATATGATGACCAGCCTAATGATTTCATCACATGTGGTAGATGCTGGGATGGGAAACTGGGAAATACTTGAGTACATTATGCACTGCTTATCAAATCCCCACAGGAAGTGTCAGTTTCCATCTGGACTTTTTCTTTCTGCAGAAAGTTCCCAGAAAAGATGAAAAAACAAGCTGAGAAAGTAGCTTGTGTCCTGGTGTTTCTCATCCTCCACAGAGAGCTGGAGAAAGAAACAAATTTTGTTTTGTTATATTTTTTCTGCTAGATACCCCCAAGTCACACAAATTCCTCACAGACCAGGAAAAAGCACACACCAGAAGGGAAATTGCTTCTATGTGTTTTCTCCTTTCCCATGAAATATTTGTTACCAGATTTGTACTTAACGTTGTAAGACTGATGTCAAAATTACAACCTGAGCAAACATTCATGTTATCACATGGTGGCCCTGGCATTTTTGCCTGTAAGACACAAAGGACACCTACTGCAAGTTTGCTTTCCTCAAGAAAAGAGAAAATAGAGGCACAGGGTAGCCTCCTGTGAGAGGAGATCTGAAGGTGTTTGTAGGCGCTGGTAGCAGAAAAGAGTGCGATGTCACGGTCATCCAGTGGCCCATGTACAAATGCTCACCTATGGGAAGGCCAGTAAAAAGAAAAATCTGTATATTTAGAAGCTTTTAGTTCCACATAACATACTAACAGTCCGTTGGTTATCGCTTCCAACGCAGCTTACCAAGGAAGACATCTTTTTTAACCTTTAACGGACACTGACTTTGACAACTGCAGTATAAAAGAGAAAAGCATGATTTTATAAAAGTAAAATTGTACCCACCATGTAAAATGGAATATCTGACTCTAGAAAAATCAGGGAAAATTAAACTTATTTCACTCTCTGTTTCTGTGAGACATAACGATTTCTTTTAAAAAATCAATATGTAGTAAAATTTTAATATAAAATGTAATGCTTAGGCATAGGCCAAATAAAATGAGCTTTCTCTATTTTCCTAGTTACTATGTTTTGTCTGGTGAAAATAGGTCACTTGTTCAAGATGCTGACCTTTAAATCACGTAGTTTAGGACGATGACTTCTTGGGAAACTTTCCGTGAGGGCAGAACAACCTTCACACCCTCAGTAGAGATTTGTGGCCCACATGTTACAGTCAGTTCTCCAAACTGCTCTTACCTTAAAATAACCAAGAACTATCTGGCTAATAGGAAGTATGAAGCAGATAAAACAAAACTAACATAACAATTCTAATTCTCAAGGCTGAAGCAGTATTTTTTTTTTCATGCAAATTTAGAATAGTTTGCAAACACAGGATTTTCCTCAGATGAAGTCAGCTTGCTTGGGATTATAAAATTTCTGAAAAACTTTTTGTTGTTGCTACATTGCTTAAGAAGAATTGACTTTGATCCGGAGCTGCTTTCAATTTAGATGTTGTTTCATGTTGTTGCCTAGTTACCATAAAGACTAGATAATTGTTCAAGACTGGGTCTTACTGAAAGCAAAGTTCTAGCAACTATTTTTCCCAAATTACTTCATATCCTGCAATTAAGTACTTGGTAAGAAGAAAGTCAGTGCGGCTCCGGAAGATGGAGCACATATGGTCCAGCGAGTCCAGTTGTCCAGGGTTGAGATAATTTATCTCCAAGAGGCAGAGGATGGCAAGAAGTATGTTATTCATTTCAGCTTATGGGGTTGCAAACAACCCCCAAATCTGCAGAGCTTTTACCAACAAGGTGTGCAGTTTCAGTCTTCTACTTTTCCTCTTCATTATGATCCAGCTTGAAAGAACAGCCCTTGGGGCTGGGGGTATAGCTCAGTGGCATAAGCGCTTGCCTGGCAAGCGCAATGTCCTGAGTTTGATCCCTGGTACTGGAAAAAAAAAATGTTAAAAAAAAAGAACTAACTTGTGACTCTTCTGTTCTTACTCTTTAACCTAGGCAGATATAGTGGTGAGCAAAGAGCTGAGGCTTGTGTGACTTGCTGAGTGGATATTTCAAATGACAGAAGAGAAGATATTCTTAATAGGCAACATTTCACATTGCGAGAATGATGATCTGAAGTGAAAACATATTCATGATTCCACATCTTGGCTAGACTGTAACAGATACAATCAGACTGAATGAACTTTCATCTTGCAAAGGGTGGTCAGGAGGAAGGGCAGAAAATAGCCCTGGGATCCTCCACAAACAACCACACAAGTCTCACACCCTTGGGGAGAAGGAAAAAGGTCAGAGCAGGAAAACACAAATTGCCTGGATTGATCAAAAAGTAGGTATGTGGCAGGCAGCAGTCAGTGGTAGATGAAAGTTAGCAAGGTTGTATGAGCAAAAGCAGGGCCTGAAATGTTAACTCCATCATGGTGAGAAAAACGCACCACAGATACTGCGGTTGCACTGAACATAAGTGCGAGGGTTAAGAGTGAATCCCACCAATCACCACTCCCCTAATCCAACTAGACGTCTTCATGGTCACACTTATTCATCCAAATAATTTAGATTTTTTAGTGTGAAAAGTCTGAAGCTGTCTTCTCAATATTTTAATATCACGTTGTCTCATTCTCCTGAGCACAGGAATAGATGCCTGTGTGATTTAGAGGAAAACAGAACCATGCAAAATTTCACTGATGATACACGCAGTTTAAGTAGGGTATGTATGACCTTCAGAAAATGATTTCAGCTTAGCTATAGCTCTTCCACGTAGGGATCTTGACATAATCAGAAAAAAAAGAGGTTTCTTAAATGGCTTTTCCAGGAAAGGGAGTTTAATGCAAGAACACATACTCTTGGGTACCTGGGAAAGTTTGAACAAGACTTGGGGAAGAAAGCCCTCTTGCGGAGCTCGGTAGCAATCCTTCGTCATTAACTTCCCACCCCTGCCTCGCTGTCACCCCTCTCTCAGAGGTTACAAGCCCTCGTTGTTTTTTCCATTACCCGCTCCCAGCTAGCTTAGTCTATACTCCATGACCCCTTGCACACAACCATTACGCTCTCAGCACCATATTGAGCAACTTTTTAGTCAAGAATGTGGCATATGCTGTCTGTTTTCATCTTACCTCAAGTTTCCAAAAGAGGACATAGGGTAGGTTGAGCTTATCTCTGACTGAGTGGATCCAAGAAACTGGCCCAAAGTTTAAGCAATGCCTATTGTAGTACAAGGAACGCAGCAGCACGGGGGAGGGACAGTGCGCACTGATTGTGGCTGAGCCCCAGGGCTCAGGGTAAACAAGAGCAAACTTGGGATGAAACCACCACAGTGCTGAGAAGCAGCCTGGCGCAGGAGGCCAACAGAACCTGTGCCCTGAGGGCAGAAGAGGAGGCTGAAGGCCACACCTGGGCGCTGCCTGTTGGAACCTATGAGGGACCCTCTTCTCCCTAAGCTAGTGTGGGAATTAAACAGGAGTGTTACATACTAAAAACACACAGAAGGAAATGTTTCCACTTACCCAGGCATCAGAGCAAGGAATCAGGAAAGGAGAAACACTAAAAGAATCTGAAATAGAGAAAATAAGAAACTGGAGGATTTTGTGCCCAAATGACCTCAGCCATCAGTGCAATGGATTCTGCTCTCTTCCCAGCTTCCGGTCTTCTTGGCCTGACATGACTGGAAGTCCATGACAGAAACCCCGAGTGGTAACTGCACTGATAGGGATCTGGCGTCCTGGAAGCCTGAGTAACAGCTCTAAATAGTTACATGTTCTATAAAATAATAACAGACTGAATAACAGCCAATAACCCCAGTATTTATTTAAGGTCTCCACATGCTGGGGCCTGTCTGAAGTCCTTTGCTGATATTAATCCACTTTAGTATTTATATCAAACCTAGGAATTTTTGTTATGATCTTTTTAGAGGGAAAGAAACTGAGGCAGAGGTAATTTTGGTTTTTAAAAAAATTAGCCCAAATTGTAAAGGCCCAGTAGCTGAGGTGGGGTCCCTAGACTGACTCTGGGGTTTTTTTGTGCTAGATGACACATTATTTCTAATAGGAGGGGCCTTCAGGAGCCCTTAAGTTGTATTGTGCATGTGTGTGAATGCGTGAATACACTGACAATATGGATGAGACAATTTGAAGAAGAGAAGGAATAAACTGCAAAGGAAAAACATGTATTAACAAGGTGCTGGTAAATTGTAATTTTTAAAAACATACATCTAGGGTAGGAGCATTTTTAAAAACTTCTTATAAAAAGAATTCTAGAATGTGAAAAAAAGAAGTTATTCAAAAATGATAATGTTAGCCAAGTGTGGTGGTACACACCCGTAATCCCAGCACTCAAGAGGCTGAGGCAGGAGGACCGGTGCAAGTTCGAGGCCAGCCTGGGCTACAAAGTGAGCTCAAGGTCAGCCTGAACTGCATAGGGAGACCTGTCTCTAAAAGACCAAAAAAAAAAAAAAAAAAACCAAAATGCAAAACAACCAAATAAACAAAAACAAACAAACAAAAAAATTAAAAAAAAAGATAATGCTGCCAGCCCCTCAGGTTTGTTTGCTGGCCACTAGGAGGCCATTTATTTTGGTAAAAAGGCTTTATGCCAAGGTAGTTCTGGAGATGGAGGGTCTCATTTGCCTCACCTTACCATGGCACCTGGTACAAGTGTGCTAAGGTCTTTTATGGCAAGGAATTTTGCTCCGTCTAAAAAATTTTAAAAATCTAACTTTTAAGATTCCCTTTTGAGGTGCTGGGTACAACAGTGCCTAAGCGCTTAGTGTAAGCTATCTCCTTCATTTGTCCCTCCCCCACGCGGGGAAAGGAGGCAGGCTTTTGAAGAGTTGGCAGAGAGAGACCAAACAGAGCTGGGGGACCTCACAGACAGCGGGCTCTTCCCAGCTGCTGGGAGCCTGGGCCCCAGCACTCCTGCCCTGCCCAGATGCACGCAGCGCTGACAGTTCGGGCTGAATAATCTTCCAATTCCTACTCCCCTCCCCACTGCCAGCAGGATCGGATTTCACTTCCTTTACTATTCTCCACTCCTCATTTCCTTGATCTCTTTAAAAGAAGAAGTGGAGAAGAGAAAGCCTCATTTTCAAGTCTGAAAGCGGAAAACAGAATAACGTGAAGCCCGATGGGAAAATATCTTCCCAAGAAATTTCTTCAGAGATTTAACTGGTGAGTTCTTGGGAATCTACTGTCTAGCCTGTGAGAAATTACTTCTCTTTCCTTTTCTTGGGGAAAAAACCCTGCAAAGAAGGGAAGTGGACAATCACCTTTTCTTCTAAAATAAAAACCATTCTTTCTTTATAAACAAAGTGGATCTATATTGCAATACAAAGTTAAGTTCTTGGCATTTTGAGCTTAGTTTTTAGGCAAATGTGTGAGCAGTGTTTTTGTGTTTCAGACCATGCACATTGCTCTCTGTAGTTGGTTAGATGTAACCCTTTCATAATTGTAAGATTGTGGTAGTTTGAGATCATAGATCTTTAGTCATTGTGTCTGCCTAATTGGAGTTTTCTGAAAGTTTGTTTTACCTTTAAATTTCACTCAGTAGTTTATGAAGAATTACAATCAAAAGTGCCTATCAGCCTAAAATGAAGTAGAAATACTAGAATTTTTGTAATCTAAATAATTTATGCCAGCATTAACTAATGTCTCTAAGAAAATGTTTTACATGTTTCCAAAGACGAAAGCTCAAGTTTTGAGATATTTAAATAGGAGTATTTTTTATGAAGCCTATATATTATGCACATGTGTAAGTTAAAGCAATAGATTACATACGTACATGATGTCCTGTTTTGTATTTGGTTAATAGATGATATCAAATTATCCTTCTAATAGTTAAGTAAAGCATATAACTAAAAAATCTACAGAACTGGAATTATTTAATTATGGAAAAGGCTCATTTCTCTAAAAGAATTACAGACACTGAAAGCCAAGAAAATGCCATGTGGGAAAAAAAAAGATAAGCAACAGGCTAACTGTGACTCACTGCTCTGGAAATTAGTCATGAAGTGACTGTGTGTGACATGAGATAGCGTAAACACCAGCGGCAAAGCCCAGGCAGGAAGCACAGAGCCTGGGAGCTGTGTTTCACGAAGAAAGGCGAAACATTTATGTCAGAGGGGGAAAATTATGACAATCCTGAGATACTGCAAATTTCTTTTGGACCTGACAAAAACCATTTTATAAGGCATTGTAAGAATTCTTTTAAATCCTTCATTCTAGTGCACAATTACCTCAGAGTACATTGCTTAGATCTCAGCTACTCTTGTATGAAAGTATGAAGAGGCTCTTTGAAACTTATGTGAAGACGGACGTGACCCTTTGAAAACTTTGGGTTAGTAAACTGACATAAATATTAATAGCATCAAAGAAATGTATGTACATAAGTATAGAAAACATGAAACCTTGAAAGGACAATTTGAAGTGCTTTTAACAATGGGAGTAGTTATTGCAGGAAACCAAATGTGCCTTTCTCAGGTGACCATAGAATCTTTCTGGAAACCTTCATGACACATTCCCCACGGGTCAGTTCCTCTTGCTGTTAGGTACACCGAGCTAGACATGTATTCCTTCTGGCTCTTTTCCTCCTCACCTTACAGTTTGTTATCTACACACATTTGTTGTATCTCCAGTGACTAAATCAAATGCCTCCTTTTTGGAAATGTGGCTCTTGTGCAAATGGATTTTTTCAACCCCTGATTTTTGATGCTCGGATGATTGTGTTATCATATGTTTTATGTGTTTGTTGGTTGGACAAGCAATTTGGCTGGCATCCTCTGTTATAAATATTATTCCATTTTTTAAAAATGCAAAAACTCTAAGCCCTTCTTTGTTTGCAAATACCATTTTTAGAACATTTATTCTTTTCCTAAACATTATTCAAACTCAGAAGGTAAGTGCGATGAAAGCTTCCAAGTTCAAAATATTTCATTTACTTGCTAGAAGCAAGGAATCTATCAAAATAGTAAGTGTGCTATAGATTATTCAGGAACAATTGGTTGATTAAATCCAGGGTCACAAACTTCTAGAACGATTTCAAAGTAAGCCTACTTGAAAAAAACCAAAGGTGGCTGGGCCTCTTTCTGTAATCCCAGCACGCTGGAGGCTGAGGTAGGAAGATTCTGCATGTTCGAGACCAAGCCTGGGCTCCAAAGAGAGTTCAGGGCCAGCCTGAACTGCATAGTGAAACTCTGTCTCAAAAAGACAAAAAACAACAGAAAAGAGAGATGATATGAAAAATGCAAAGTAGATAATGGTTTTCAATAAAACTTTATTAGTATATATTAACTTGAATGTTACCGCAGATTAAAATGGTAAAATTTTATCACCAGTTTACTTTTGCTATGCACTGGTTCTAAAAATGGTCCCACAATCTACCTCATCTAGTCTCAATAGAAGATTTCTCTAGACACTACCCTATTTCATTTGCTATCTACCATTTATTTGAGTAATTTAACTTGGCAGATTGTCTTTTTAAATACAAATTATTTGAAGGTGTCAGTATCCAAAATAGCTTCCAGTACATTTTGTAGAACTACAGGCACACTAATTCTTTCTGATTATTACCGTATATGTCAGAAAAACTGAGTTTAGTTAACACCAGTGCCTACTGGAGTCCTTGTTTTTGAATATCTCATCTCACTACAATGAGGGAAAGGTACATTTTTTTGCAGCAAGTTGTTTATGTGCTGGACTATCTCTTGGAGTTCTAACTCTCAAGGACTGCTTTTTACTAAAGTACTGTGTATCAACTCCAGAAGCGCATTACTCTTCTTTCTTCACTTCTGCGGGTGACAAGTGCCATGCAGAGCCAGACCCTGCGATATCAAAAAGCTGAGGACAACCTAGTCATTTCCACTTTTCCCAACCAACAGTAACAAGTCCTCTATGTCAAAGTCCTCTTTTCTGCTCTCTTCAGGCCTCCCATTGGGATTCTCTGTTCTCGCTTAGCTGGAACATCTACATTTAAAAATTATCATTAAAATAAAAGGTTAAAAGGACACCCTGACCCACTCTGGAAATCCTAATGCTGCAATAATTTTACTCCAGGAGCTTCATCTGGAATTTGGATGTTCCTTGGGAAAACTGGAGTTGTTGAAAAAGATCTCTCAATCAAAATTTGATCAAAGAAGTATGTTTGCAATTAGAGTCTAGTAAAGCTACTTGAACATCAGGATTGTGAATATAGCCATGAACAGGACAGTGATAAAATGGAAAACATGCTTTGATTCCCACACCCAGGGGCCAGGAACACGCCTGAACTGTACATGCTTCCACTGACTGATGTCAGTCTGTCCTCCTGTTCTTGGTCTTACCCATTTCTATCAAAACCTTCAGTTCTCTAGTAACTCTCTCCTTCCTTATTTTCAAGGTTTAATGGTAGAATAAGTCTAGAAATGCCATGATGCTCCAAAATAGTGGTGAGTGTTGGATATTTCAATAGTAATTTTAAAGTTCATTTAGAAAGCTTCAAAATCCAAAGTTATTTTCATCTCAGTAAATGAGTCAAAATGTCATGTGTCTACTTTTGTCTTTTTTTGTGATACTGATTTCAAATGTATCTAAGTCCAAAAGGAATGAAATTCTGATGCATAATGCATTAATCTTAAAAACATTAAGCAAGAGTCATAAGCCAGACACAGGGACAGAGTGTATGGTTCCACTTACGTGAATGTCTGAAATAGGAAAATTCATAGGAAAACAGTTGGTGGTTACCAAGGACTCTGTGAATGGTGAGTTATTGCTTAGTTCATACAGAGTTCCTGTTTGAGATGATGAAAACTTTTGGAAATAGATATTGGTTGCATAGCATTGTGACTGTAATTAATGACCCTGAGTCATACACTTCAAAATTGTTCAAATGTCAAACTTCATAGTATATCTGTTTTACCAATTAAAATGAGTTAAAATTGCATTACTAATTCTAACAGAAAAGTTCTACATTCTTGAAACATATCTCTTTATATTTTTTAAATTAATGCATAATTTGTATAAATTTTTAAATGATAGTTGCCTGAATTTCTTTAAAGAATGGGATCTTCTTGATGGAATTTGAAATATTTTTTGCAAGGTGTTGCTATATGAGGATTAATTTATAACATTGTCTTTCTGGTTATAGTATCAGAGTAATTCCAGTCTTATATGATGAGTTGGAAAGTATTCTTTCCATTAGCTTAAGTATTCTAAATGGTTTATGTAAAATTGATATTATCTCATAATTAAGTGATTAATAGCATTTGCTAATCAAGCCATCTAAGGGTAAACTTTTCTCTCTTTTTTTTTTTTTTTTTTTTTGGCGGTACTGGGGATTGAACTCAGGACCCTGCGCTTGCTAGGCAAGCGCTTATTCCACTGAGCTGTATCCCCAGCCCTAAGGGTAAACTTTTCTTTGGGGGAAATTTTTAAAGTATGTAATTTAATTTAAAATGTAGCGGTTGGGCTATTCAGGTTATCTATTTCCTTTTGAGTGGTCTTTAGCACTTTGTGTATTTTAAGGAATTGGTATTTTTCATCTATGTTGTCAAATATTGACATCGTGTTAATAATATGTCTTCAAATTTATCTACCTTTCCCAAGAATCAGTTTTTGGAGTCATTGACTTTATTGGTTTTTCTATTTTTATTTCATTGATTTCCACTCTGACATTTATTGTTAATATTACTTTAGCTTTATTTCAATATATTATGTTGTGACATGATGTATTGTCATTCAGTTATTTTCCAGTTGCCCTGGGATTTCATAGGGTATTTAAAAGATATTTAAAAGGCTATCCTAAATAGCCTTTGAAATAGGATAGCCTATTTCATAGGCTATTTAGGATATTTAAAAGATTTATTTTATTTCCAAGTTTGGGGGCATTTTCCAAAAGATTTTAAGTGTTTTTGTTTCCAGTTTAATTCCATTAACATAGGAGTTCACAGCTTATGTGGTCTAAATAATTTCTAACTCATTGAGACTTAGTTCATGGCCAAATGTGATTTGGAAACTGTTCTGTGTGTACTTGAAAAGCATAAGTATGCTACTGTGTGTTAGTGGACTATTTTACAAATGTCAGTTAGATCAAATTAATTAATAATGTTGAGCAAATCTTTTACGTCCTCATGAAATATCTTTGTCCAGTTGTCCTTCTGATTTTAACAGTTATTTCAATATAGTTACTTTAATATCTGACTATAATTCTGCATTTTGACTTACAATTCTGTTAGTTTTTGCTTCCCATAATTTGAAGCCAGCCCCATTGTTAGGAAAGTAAATATTTGTTTTGTTCTCCTGATGACTTTTCCCTTTTATTTCCAAAAAACAGCTCTTTGCCACTGGTAATATCATTTCTTCCAAAATGTCATTTTATATTAATATAGCCACCCCAGGATTCCCTTGATGGGCATGAAGTGAAACATTATTTTATGCTTCTGATGTGTCTTCACATAGAAAGTGGGTTTAGTTAGGCAACATGTGGCTCATTGCTATTTTACTCCATTAGACAGTATGTGTTTAAATGACGGGTCTAGCGACATTTCTAATTGATGTGATCAGCGACCTGCTTGGGTTTAAGTCTCCCGCTTTGCTCCCATGGTACTGCTGGTTGTATGGTCACTTCCTTTTGCTTTTTGCCATTCTCCGATTATTATATACAATATTTTTTCTCCTTTGTTGGATTGCTACAATTCTTTATTTTAGTGGTTTTGGGGTGTTTGGGGTTTTAGAATCCACACCTTTGATTTATTTTAGTCTACCTGAAGTAATTTTAATCCCCTCCTTCTATGATACGGTAGAAGAATCTTCAAACAAATCTATGTTTCCCTGCATTATTTTGTGCTGAGAATTGAACTCGAGACCTCACGCTTGCAGGCGGGCACTGTGCCACTGAGCTAGATCCCTGGCTGTTTTTCCCTCCTTGACTCTGGGCTATTGCTTGTTATCAGATTTTTTTCCAGGGATACTGTAAGCCATATGTTATTATATTGATGTTACACACTTAGGATTCTTTTTAAGATAAGCTTTTTGCCATTGGTTCATCTTTCCCTTCTTCAAATATCCCCTCCTCTCTTCCAAGACTGTACCTAAATGTAAACTAATTGGGATTCTTAGTTACCTCACGGCTCTGAAATGCTCCATTTATGTTCGGTTCGTCTTTTTTTGCCCCTCTGTTTCAGTTTGCACTGTTTCTATCATTATTTTTCAAGTTTACCAATCCTCTCTCCTGCCTAGCTTAATTGGTTTATGTAATGTATTCTTCATCTTACATACTACTGTTTCCACTGCAAGAAAGTTGGTATAAGTCTCTACTTTCTAAAACTTTACTTGATACATTCAGTATTTTCTCCAGCTTCTTAGTAATATAGAATCCAGTTAAAATTACAGTTTTAATATCCTTTCCTACTAACTACATTTCCCGTGTCATTTATACTTTTCTCACTGTGGATCATATCTTATTGTTCTTTGAATGCCTAATAACTTGGATGTGCATAACTGGTACTGTGAATTTTACTTTCTTGGCTGTTAGATGGGTTGTATTTGTATAATTATTCTCAAACTCCACTGTGGGCTGCAGTTAAATTACTTGGGAACAGTTTAGTATTCCACTGCGGTGCTATTAAACTTTGTTAGGTGGGGTCAGAGCAGTATGTATTGTATGGTTAATATTTCCTCCATTACAGAGGCAAACAACCTTCTTAGTACTAGCCCTGATGCTCTATAAATCGCATTTTTGTGCCTGGCATAGGAAATTATGCGTGCTGGAAGCATTGTGCTTCCAACTGCCACTGATTCTCCACCCCTGCTTGAGTACTTTCATGCAAGCAGTGATGAGCGTTCAGCTGATCCCTTTCCTGAAGATCTTTGGATCTCTTTCTCTAAATACTCTCTCTTCTCTCAGGTGTCCTGCCCCGCATACTTTAGCTGCGTAATGGGCCTCTTCAGGCTCCTAGGTTTGTCTCCCAGACTCACAGAGACAACAAGGCTCTCCTAGCATGCACCCTCTCTGAGGCAGTATGTTGGAGCCAGTGCAGAAGCACAGGGCTGCATGCTTTGTTTCTTATCTGTGCGATCCCACTCCCGGGGAGCAAGTTATCCCAGATATTTCCTTTTGAGTCAAGTGCCAGTATAAATCCTGTCCACATTTGCCCATTTTTGCTAAAAGTAAGACAATTATCTTTTAAATTATATTTTAAGGGTATCTTAAAATCACAAAAAAATTGTTAAGACAGAAATTTTAAGGACACAAATTCTGTAATGTATTATTTTGCCTGGGTAAGTTAAACACAATTACTGCCTGTTATGTCCCAGGAATGATGTCATGCTTGAAACTTTTAAATGTACTGGTTCTATAAAATAGCTATTTTACCTTTTATTTGTTGAGTATGTGCTTTTCTTAAGAGCTATTTGGGAAACTCATATCTCATTCTTTTCTCCTTTCAACAATGAATGAGCTCAGCCTGCTAGAGATCAATCAAGTTGTCACTTGTCTGCAGCCTCTTTAAAACCACAAGCGCTCCACGTCAGTCTCCTGGGGCCCCTAGAGTTTTATCAGGAATTACAGATTGTTGTTCTTGGTAGTTTTCTATCAGCATTTCTTCTAATTGCCTTTCTTTGTCTACTTCCTGGATACTTCTGTGTGCAGAAACTGATGGAATGTGAATACAAATGAAAACTTTCTCTGGTGAAGGAAAACACAGCCTCGGGCGCTTGCTGCTGGGTGATTTATACCAACTGAGGCAGACAGATAAGTCTGAATAACAAGTGTGCAGGAAATTTATACCAGCGTTGGAAATTAGCTTTATATTTATATAGGAATGTGTCTGTTTTTCAAGTTCTTGTGTCTCTTCTTTAAGTTCCATTGTTTTAAATTCATTTAGCAAAGCTATTTAGATAATGAAGGAAGCAAGCCAGTATGCAAGATAGAAATGACGGTGTTCTAATGCTAAATGTGGTAGAAAACCTTCGGGATATTTATGTTAGAAATATCCGGGCCTTCCTTTTAGTGTCAACCAAAAAATTCATTCTAGTTCAAGACTTCTGAGATTTAACTGATTTTTTGCATGCTTTTTACTTAAGGAATTACAGAAGAATGTGTCAACTGAGGAAAAATGTTTGAGCAGGGGTGATTTAGATTATCAATTCATACAGCCAGGAAGGTCTTTTTTTTTAGTTCAGTTAGCTCTGGATGAACCTGTTACCAAGTCTTTTTAAAATTTCAATCATTAGCCCTCTCAAAAAAAAAAAAAAAAAAAAAGAACGGTTTGTGAGGCATCAAAATTCGCCATATCACTAACACCCTTCAGCAGCAGTGACCTGTGCTCTGTATTACCACTCCCTTATTTGGAGGACACAGAGGGATGAGTGACCACTGGTATTTGTCCCCCTGGTACCCGAAACTTTACCTATAAGAGGCCTGGGTAGTCACCTTATGCGGTCTTGCAGAATATGTGTGAAAAAATATGTGTGCACATGTTTATTTGCATGTTAGAAGGGAGTCCATAACTTCCTTAAGATTTCTCACGAGCTTGTAAACCAGCATAAAAGACATACCTGACACATCCTTAAATAACTAAAGAAAATAGGATCATAAAGATTTGCGCTCAATAACATCTTGTGATAAAGGCAGATAAATCATTTAATTCCAGATAGATTTGACATGGAAGAAGGGTAGGGGTTGGATAAGATGCCTTATAAGAAAGAAACCTCCGGGGCTGGGGATATAGCTCAGTGGAATAAGTGCCTGCCTAGCAAGCGCAGGGTCCTGAGTTCAATCCCCAGTACCGCAAAAAAAAAAAAAAAAAAAAAAAGTGGCATTAATTATCAATCTGCGCAGCCCAGGGTTCTCCTTACTTCAAGGGGCGGCTCTTTTACAATTTGGAAGTGGCGGAAGGTCAAGGTATTACTGACTCCCGGAGGGACCTTATTCGGCTGCTTAGGGCTCCCATTCCTGTAGATCAGTGACTCGGAGGCGCTGAGCTCAGGGTATCTGTGTGGAGTCACCACGCAGAGCACTTCCCATCACTGTCTTGGACCGTCCAGCTGGAATTCTGGGGGCTTTCCGTGCTATTGTTGCTCTTTATGACCGACCACTGGCAGGATTGGCAAAATGGCTTACTACTGCTTTGAAATATGTATTGCACTTAAGGATGAAATTTTAGCTAATATTTTAACATTTTTCTAGCGAGAAAATTACTTGAGCTATCATATAGGAAATTAAAATATTCTAAAAATATGTTTCAGTATAAACTTTCCTACCTTAATGGACATATTACGATAATATTTGGTAGGAAATTTCCCTGTGTCAGCTTACATTTTATTGTTCTTTTCAGCTATAGAAAACTTGAGGTCTCCAATGTGCGCATTTAAGCAGGGACAAAATCTGGGAAGGGAAGAAGCAAATAAAGAACTTGGCCTGACTTTAGCTATTGATCCTTGAAATTATTAATAATAATAATAACAGTAATAATAATAACATTGACCTGCCTTTCAGAGGCCACGAAGCAAGCTTCTAAAGTGAGCTCTGTAAAAAAGGTGTCACTTGCCTTTACATGTCCTTGCAAACACATGCAGATGACGTGACACACATTATGAATTATTAGACAACGATGAATTGAATGTTAATTACACAACGAAGAAACGGAGGATGTGGTGCTGAAATGTACTTGCCTGTCTTACTGCATAGTGGATACTTGGAAAAGTAAATACTACAGGCAAAAAAGCCACAAACAGCAACACATCTGCCTGTGTCATTCTTATTTTCATACATACAGCAGAAAAATACATCTAATGTGTTCAGCTCTCTTCTCAAGCCAAAACTCTTTTTGAACATTGGTATTTTTCTCATTTCCTTCTGTTTGAAGCTCCTGGCATTAGAATCGATCAGAATTATGGTCTTAGACACCTGCATTTTGGTTTGGATATAAATATCAACTTCACTTCTGATTCTGATGTGAACTCAATTTGGTTAAAAGCAAACTTCCTGATAGCACATTATTTTCTTGCTTTTAACCATATTGAGTTCGCATCAGAATCAGAGGTGTCATGGTGAAAAATGGTGAACTAATTCAAAAGAGCAAAGGTCACTTTCTTCTGAAAAATATTCTTATAAATTTAACAATGAAATACTCACACAGTTGTTCCACAAGCTTTCCCCTAATTCAGTCTTAGTAGTTGTAGGCACTATATGGAGAAAAGGCAGGAGGGAGAAAATTTTACATTATTTCTTTTGCTATGCTTCTATCTGACTTTGTTCACTTTATCTGTAGTACATAAAAATTGATAGTATATCACATTCTTTCCAGACTTCAAGTCTGTGTTTTAGGTAAGATGTTTTCATGCTTACATTTTCACTGTTCTTCGTTTCCTGGTCATCTCTCTACTCCTCCACATACACACAAACACCCTCTGTTATGGGTTCTCAGCTCCGCTTTTCATACCCAGGGCTGTCCCTCGTCTCCCATAATTGGTAGTAAGAGATGAGTGGAAGTCACTGGTAATGATGCCCTGCATTACAACTTCGAGTCATTACAAAGCTGTGACAAGTTAATATTTATTAAAGCACTTAGGAAAGTGCCTAGGCCATGCCAAGGGCTATATAAATCATTGTTGAATAAACAGATGGCATCTGCTTTATAGAAATAATTGTCATTTATGTACTGATGGAACAGAGACCTGTATCCTAAGCTTCATGCCCATGCACTCATACTAGGCCTTGTATGTGGTTCCCCTGGAAAGTTTACAAATATTTCAAACAACTTCAAGTTAGTTCATCTTGAACTCAGCAGCTTTTTTTAAGGCACCGTATTTTTTCTCCAACTGAGGAGAAGCGTACATTCACCTCTTTAGGTCAGAAGATGTAGCTCTCATTGATTCAGCTTTGCCTCAACTGTGTTATTTTAATCATGAAATTCACCTGTATTTATTTATTCTATTCCCCATGAATCTGGCCACTTTCCTCTAACACAGTTTCTAAAATTCTGTTACATATTATAAGCATTTCTCATCCCAAAACATGAAGCGTTTGATGTTCTGATACCTCAGAGCCTACTTCAAATCACACCCTTAAAACTTTCAAGTGTACATGTTAAGCAGATTTTATAGTTTTATGGATATTTTGTCCGGTAACTCCTGTGATACCAAAAATAAATGCAGATGTCCTATATGATAATGGGTGAAGAGCTTATAGCATACATTATTTGGTTGGATTACTTTGTGTTTCAGAAACCTGTAGAATCTTGAACAATCTGTCATTATTAATCTCGTTCATTAAATTTCCTTACTTTCACTGAGGTTTATTCTAAGAAAATCTATCGTATAAAAGCAACTTTGTCTCCTTTTTACTTACAAACAACAAATTTCTCACATATTTTTCTCATTCTGTTGCCAGTCTACTCACTTTACCCCAGGATTGCAAAGGTCTTAGTATTTCAATTTACTATCATCCAGGTATTTACCCTTCCAATTTGTAGCTTTCGTTAGGAAAGCTAATTCCTCTAGACCACCCACACTGCTAGACCTCCTTGAGGTTGATGAGAGTGAGATACAAATTACTTACACCCTGTGCTTTTCACTTTGGGTTCTGTAGTTTTCTACAGAGCAGAGCCTGTACCTATGACTTTCTGATAGGCTCAAATTGAACCCAAGTTCTTGTAAGAGAGGATAATGGTGAGAGATGGTGGTACTGATGATCGAAACATCAGGAACACTCCGAACGTAGCTAAGGCTATCAAACAAGCTTTCAACATTTGAGGTCAAAGTAGACTTTGTTCTTGCACTCCTCCTGCCCTCACTCATCCTACTCTGCGTCCAGCTCCTTTCTCCCTTGGCTTATTTGGGTTAAATTATATCTACTACTCTAAAAATAAGTGGCCTTTTAAAAAAAGTTAATAATCAAATTTGGATCTCATTTACTTCTTTTTGGGGTTTTGTTTTTGAGATGGGATCTCCCTATGCAGTTCAGACTGGCCTCGCACTCACTGTGTAGTCCAGTCTATTCATTGCGAACCTCCTGCCTCAGCCTCCTGAGTCCTTGGATTGCAAGTATGGGTCCCTACACGTGGTTCTTATTTATTTCTTAAGCCAAATCTTTTCACTGCCTCTTATCATACCGGTTTACTCTATGTATAAAATAACACCAACACTTCTACTTGCTCTGTCTCACCTCTTTTTACTCCTTAAGCTACTCTGAAAGAACAGAAGCATGCTAGATCAAAGAGAACTTCAGCACTGCCAGTTTCTCCTCGGCATTCTCACAGCCCGTGAAACAGATCTCTAATTTGCTCACATTGCATGGTGCACAATGATATTTGCTGAAATCCAAATCAATAACTGATAAAATTTTAAAGCCACACATATTTTCTCATCCAGAGACAAATATATGAGGAAATAGACACTTTTATATGCTCCTGAACAAATATTGCCAGTATGCCCTAAATATTAACTTTACAAACATTAATACAAAAAAAAAAATACAAACTTGAGGTCCAATGACTCCTTTGCTATGACTTTGCCATAAAGGAACAATTAAGGGAAGGTTGATATTTTAAGTTGCAAATATGCTTATTGTATTTATGTTTGCAATTACCAAAATAGAAATTATTTAGTTGCCCAAATCATGGGAATGAC
Organism: Dinomys branickii; assembly: GCA_004027595.1. NCBI lineage: Eukaryota > Metazoa > Chordata > Mammalia > Rodentia > Dinomyidae > Dinomys > Dinomys branickii. Next base: position 62,460 of record PVLD010002336.1, on the reverse strand, counting down.
AAAACAAATTTCTAATTATCTAACAAACACATCATGCAGTCATTAAATAAGGTTGTGCAGATCAGTTTAGAGAGATATCAGTACCAGGATGTTCAACGTGGGAGGAAGTTATCAGACCACGTGTGTGGTGCGATCATTCACTTAAGCACATATACATGTAGACACACACTGTTTGATCCTACATATGCAGACTCTGTACACATGAAGTTACAGGCATTTTTGATTGTCCCGATACATGTGTTGGTCTCTACCTGGTATTTTATTCATTCCATTTTATAGTCTATGTTTTTTGGAAAGAAACATTACTTTTCCAGCTGAAAAACACTGCTTTAGCTTTGTAAATATGAAAAGAATAGAACAGTTAAATACATAGCTAAAAAATCAACAGGATGAAGCCTCTTTGAATGCTAAGATTTTAGAAAAGCAGTAAGGAAATCTTTATCTTCAATATTTCTTGGTACTACTGGATGAAAATATGTATTTTAGTGCATTAAAATTATTAATAGATGGTAATAATAAAATTTTACTAAATTAAAATAAATACTATTTCAACAATAGCAACCAACATGAACTTTGGATGAACATAGCTACATAAATTACATAAAAAATACATTTTTTTCTAAGTGGCATCAAACAAAAATGAAATAGACAATTTCAAATAACTGCACTCTGAAGCACTTTTAATTGAGTGCCATTACCAGAGATGGAAAAAGAATTTTCTGATTGGTCCCTAGGATTTATGACCTTATTAAAATCACAGAAATTACTGCTTCAAAAGAGGAACAGAACATAGATATTTTTTTACTGAAAAAAACAGGTTGACACTATGGATATTGTTTTTAATTAAAAGATTGCAAAACACACATAGAAAAATCCTGAATATATTTATTATTTTGTTATCAAGGCATTCTCAAATAAGTACAAAGCAACTGATCACTGTGTCCACCACAGTGCTGATAAAACTCATCACTGTTTAATTATGTTCACGAGAAAAACTTTCTGCTCAACTTGTAATGCACCAATTTGTTTCATATTCGTTGGGCTTGTTAGGTACCAGAAGAACAGACAGTAACTTTGGCACATAGAACGCAGACATCTGAGAGAACAAACAGTGCATAAGTAAATAAATATGGACTGCACAGCATAGGGACAGGTACAGTGAGCTAGAGACAAGAGGACATAGCCACATAGCCACATAGCCATAGACAAGAGGATATTTTGTCTCCATGTTCAAAGAAGAGCTGTGAGAAGACCCCACAGGACCGGAGAGTTGACATCACAGCAGAATTTCCATTTCACTCATGAGATGAAGAGGAGAGATAGGGAGCAGCCTGTGGAAAGGGATTTATCGCAACATTTCTCTTGGCTGCAGCTGATAATGTTTTTTAGATTCAGAATATTTATTGTACACACTTTATGGGGAAAAATCTCTAACTTAAAAGTAAAGCTTTTCAATAATTGCATAATTAGCCCACCCCACGGATTGGCTGAGAAAAAAGGTTCCAATTTTAGGAGGCAAATATTGACTTCAGGAGCAGCACTTCCTACTCTCAACCAAGTGATCAGCAATTCAAGTTTAAGAATCAATTTAGAGAAAGACTTATGCATTGAGGTTCGGCCTTGCCTACTACATCTTCTTGTAAACTTAAAAAGAAACTTTTTCTTATTATACAATGTTAAACACAATCAGAGAGCTTTTCCTCATTATGAAACAACCACAAAGGAAACAAACATAATATGGGCAAACTAGTTAGGTGTACTTTTTCCCTTGGAATGTGATAGGTCCTGATTGGTCTTGCTTGAAGCTTAATAATTCAGCAAGAAATAGAACATAGCAGTCTGTACCCTTGCAGAAGGGAAAGTACTGGCTTCCACACTAGAGAGACTAAGAAGTTCTTGCTCTGGCCTGAATTGTGCTCCTAAAAATCCCTATGTCGGAGCCCTGACCCTCATAGTGACTGAAATAGGTGATGAGGCTTCCTGCAAGTGATTAACATTAAAAGAGATTACAAAATCGCATTAAATTAAATTACTTAATTAAATTACTTAATCCCGTGGGATTAATGGTCCTGTACAAAGGGAAAAAGAGAGAGAGATCTAGTTCTCTGATGCTCCCTGCGCGCATCTAGATGGATGAGCCTCATCAGGACTTGGGGAAAGCAGTCACCATCTGCAGTTCAGGAAGAGAGCCCCACAGTGCAGCTTGCTGTAGGATTCACAGCCCTTGAACTGTGGGAAGTCACATTCTGTGGTTTAAAGCACCCCGTCTATAATATTTTGTTATGGTGTTTCTAGTAGACTAAGCTTCTGTAAACGTTAGCCACAAACCCGTGTATGCACTCCCCAAGTGAAGATCCATTTCAGGCCTTCTGGGCCCATAGGAAATCATAGGAAAGGAACATCTTGCTGGACTGTGTCTGTTTCAGCAACCTTGTCAACCCTCTGACCCAGAACCCTTCCCTGAGAGTTGCTGATAGGAAGCAGTAAGGGTTTTTAAATCAGTTTTTGTTACTTAACTATCAACATGAATTTCAACTCTAACATGCTATGATCAGAGCTCCAAAACAACAGGTCCTACAAACATAGTTTGGAACATGATCCCACGGTAAAATAATGACTGCCTTTATAAAACATTTGCTGCTTTCTCAGATTATTATTTGCCAGTTTTAGTTTTTCAAAAATCACATTGATGTGTAAATACAAATTTTCACTAATATTTAATTCTACCAACATTGTTAAAACATATCATAGTATAATAAATTAAAGGAATTTCTTTCAAAGTTAGATATACTTGCACTAGCATTTATAATTTTTTTCCTGTTTTTTACAATGTATTTTATCATTTTGAACCACAATCTCTGCTTTATAAAATGAAGATAAATAAAATAATAAGTGCCCAACAATAAAAATGATATTCCATTAAAACTGTTATAATCAGGGCTGGGGATATAGCTCAGTGGAATAAGCACTCACCTAGCAAGTGCAGGGTCCTGAGTTCGATCCCCAGTACCGCAAAAAAAAAAAAAAAAAAAAAAACTGTTATAATCAATTGAAAAACATGGAGTGGTAATAAAATGGCACCTAAATATGAAATCCAAATAATAGTTCTGTCATACAACATGAAAATCAATCCCAGATAATTCAGGAGTTGACTACAATTACATGCTCAAAACAGACCTGAGGGGCCGGGGATATAGCTCAGTGGCACAAGCACCTGCTGCCAAGCATGAGGTCCTGAGTTTGAATCCAGGCATACCCCCAAATAAACAAAACAAAAAAACGGGCCTTAAATGAAGTAAGATTTATTTTTTTCAATTGTTGGTTTTAGTCAAGATTTTTGCAATGTCTATATATGTGGTTTTTCTCTCCTCTAAACTTTGATGGGGGCGGGGGAAGAAATATAACATATGACAGACTTTTTAAGTCTGTCATTTGGACAGTCCTTTGCTCAGGCTTGTTCTAGTCTGTTCACTCAGGTTTTGACTGCTCGGTGAACTTTTGTGCCTTTTCCCAGGTATAAGTGACAAAGCCCCGGTTTTCTAAGGTTTAGAACCTACATCTTTCACAAGTGTAGTTAGTTCATATTTGGGTTGAGATTGTGTGCGTGTGTGTGTGTGTATGTGTGTTTAGAGTGATGTGGAGGTATCTTACAATGATATCATCTCAAATGAAGTGCAAAGTTTTAATTAGGAAAATAAAAGTTAACTTATTGAATAAAAAATTATAATAATAATCACAGTAAAAACATAGCAGTTGATGGACTCCATCTGTAGGATTAGAAAATTAGAGAGATCAATTTTTTATCCTGGAGTTCTGGTGATATTGCTTAACTATTTTTTAAACCAAAATTAAAAGTAAGACTTCAAGTACTAAGAAATAAGTACACAATACGCTTGTTATTTTTCTGAGTTGGATTTTGGTCTCTATTCCAGAACTCTTTTCATTTTACCTCAGGAATGCTGTGTAATAATGTACTACAGAATCCTACCATCCATTTAGGCAAATGATTCTGAAAAACAAATCCTGCATCTCTAACATAAATTTAATATACCTGCACAGGTGGCTGCACAGCATTATTGTTACAAATGATAAAACAATAGATAGGAAACCACATTAAGAACTAGCAAATCATTACAAAACTACTATATAATGTTTATAATGATACATAGTTATACTGGTATTCTACTTTTTAATTCATAGATAAATAACCTAAACGACAAAATAATGCCTGTAGTGTTGGCTCCACTTCTTGGGAATGTGGGCTCCAGGGAGAAGATAAACAAGGCTCTGTGTGGACCTGCAAGAGTTCAGTATGTGACCCGTGGGCAGTTGCAGCCATAGAGCCGCTCTGGGAAACTTCCCAAGCATTTACACTTCCACAATCTATTCTTTTCAGAAAATATCCTTTTTCTGAGAAAAATTTGACTCTGAGGCCTCTTGCTGCGATTATCTAAATTCCTCATTAGGAAACAGGCTGCAGAAGCCTCGGAAGAAATGCTCTTAACCAAAGGCCACTTCCAGACCCAGTCACCACGGGTATCTCGGAACTTTCATCTGAGAGCACCGCTTGTAAAAAGCAAACTTCAAACCATTAAAGTGGAAAACTATAAAAATTGCTATTTCCCTGCCCACAGCATAGTTTTATTCTGTTTCCTTTGTTCATTTTCTTTAGTATTGGTATGTTGTAAGCTCACCCCAAATGAGAAACAGGAGGAAGGAAGGCAAGAAGGCAGGAAGGCAAGAAGCGGGGAGGGGGAGAGGAGGGTAAAAGTGGGGAGAGAGAGAGCGGATGAGAAGAGGTTCAGAGGAAAATACACATGGATTAAAGATAAAAACTGATGCCAGGTTTCAGGGGGCAGAAGGGTTGGCCTTCTGGGGCTCATCCAAATGGAGTGGGTGGGACTAATAAACACAAAGAAAACAACGGAATTAGTTGTCACTGAGGAGAAAATTGAATTAAGCTTTATTTTTTTCCAAGTTATTCTTTTCCCTCCTATTTTAATTATCAGGTTTTGTCTGCCGTGTCTCTCACTGGTAGGCCATGAATAATACAGGAACCAAAATAACATTTCCTCCTTTCAGACAGACCAAAATAGTCACTCAAGTTTAATCATAAAACTTTAGTGTTCAATAATATGTAATAAATGAAGAAAATCTGAACTACATGTATTATATGAATATCATATTTAGAATTATATAGAATTATATATCATATTTATTATAATTAAACACAATGTGTTTTTCTAGATTAAAAATGAGAAAAAAAATCCCTAGAGCTAATGAAAGATGCATAATTGCTTACTGGTTGTACCCTAAATTTCTCAGAATAAAGTGTAAGAAAGGTAGTGCTATAATCCAACCTTCTATTAACCAGTTCCACTCTGTGGGCTTCTTACACAGAATTGGTCGTCCATACATTCTTGTCTGTAACAATGTTCATTGCCATCTGCTTTCAGCTTTTCTCTTCTGGTCACTAATGCCACGTGGCCAAAATGTTTTAACTCCAGTAGATTTAGATCCTTAGAAGACTATAGGTTTTATGATCAGGTGTATACTGCTTCACCACAGTCTAGCAATTCTTGGTTCCCAGATAAAACAAATAGCAAATAAGAAGAAAAATTCTAGTTTGGCCATAAACGCTTTCCAGATCGGTGCTATCTTTCAGTTGTCTTTAGACCTTGAAGAGTCTGAGATAACATTCTTATCACTGAATAAGCTTTTGTTTGTACAGTGTACTCAAAATGGCATCAGATATTACATGAGGAGCCCTGAAGGGCTCGGCCTAAAGCAATGGAGCGCTTGCTGCTTCTACTAACAGGTGCAGGAAAGCCCTAAATTCAATACCCACTAACACCAAAAAAATTACATGAGGACTGGAAGTGTAATCCAGTGGTTGAGCGTGTGCTTCACACAAGTAAGGCTGTGAGTTCAATCCCCAGCACCCTGCCCCCAAACCGAAACAATGCAATAAAACTCAAGCAAACAATTACTTACAAAAATTATGAGTTAACTTCATTCATTTCCACTTAGCCCTCACAGAATACTATGAGGAAGGTTCTAGCAAAGCATCCACTTTACAAATTAGTAAACGGGACAGAATAGATCCACTGTCAAATTCACATACTTTATAAATTACAGAGCTAATAATTGAAGCTTTCCAGACTGATTGCATTCATTTGCCAGGGCTGTTGTACAGGCTGTCGTGCATTTTTAAATACGGTACTCACAGATCTTTTGGGGAAGAGGCTTCCTGACCAGCGTCCTGAACAAGAGGAGGGAGTCTCACATTACAGCATATTGGAGAACAGTGTGTTCCAAGCAGGAAACAGCCGCCACCGGAAAGCACTAAACCCAGAATGTGCATGGCTTATTTAAAAGTCTGCAGTTTGAGTGGAGCCAGAGCACTAGTATGCAGCGCTCAAAAAGCCCTGTTAATGTTGCAAGACCCAGAAGGGGTGCTGGGAGTGACTTACTGCACCCCCAGCCTGGCACAATGGGCCTACCCCGCGATGACGCTAATGATGCAGCAGTGCATTGCCCAACTCCTGCTACACGTGCCAGTGGCCCCGCATAGATCCTCCCGCGAAGTTGTAACTGCGGCGTTTGTGCGAACTGCACGTGTGCCTGGGGTGTGCACAAACTGATACGTAGGTTAGTTCAGTAGTTATATTTCTAGTGCAACAATTCAGAATGTTGTTGAATCTTCTTTCATATGCTTTATGTACTTGACCACTGAATTTTATCCATATGTAACTGAAAGTGTTTCTCGCATCATTTTCCTGCAGTTCTGCTGATAAAACTACCTTTGTCATTTCAACCTGAAACTTCATAGCATTCTACTTATTATTCCTATTTATAATATTGTTTTTTTCAGTGTCTCTCGGTATAGCCTGTATTTTATCAGAACATGTATTCTTTTTATCATTTGAAAACTTATTTAAAAGAGAAAATAGTTTTGGTTTTTTTTTTTTTTTTGTGGTACTGGGGATCGAACTCAGGACCCTGCCCTTGCTAGGCAGGCGCTTATTCCACTGAGCTATATCCCCAGCTCCTAAAAGAGAAAATAAAACAAAATTTCAAACCAAGATAAAAGGAGGATAACAAAGCTTCATGCATCGCGTACTGTCATCTTTAAAGCAGAGCACGTGTTCTTTACACGATGACATTGTATTGGTCTGGTTTTAAAAATCTATGAACCTCTTTTCACTTGTAATTTATTCCTCCTGGTATGTTGAATGTAAATTCCATAAGTATCCAGATTTTGCCTATATCTTCAGATCTCTCGTAGGCCTTAACATAATCCTAGACACACCTTTTTATAGATACACATGATCTACCCTTGTTAAAAAAATGTGAGATCAAATCAAACCTCAAAAGACATTTAGTAACAGCCTCTGAAGCCAATACATGAGAAAGAGGTGCCCACCCTAAGAATTAGTTTACTGATTACTTATGATGGTATAAAGAAATTATTCTTTTTATAGATTATGAAAAAGGTGTATTTGATTGGATTTTTCAAGATAGTAAATAAACTTCCATTGGTTAAATTTTCTTTGAAATTAGTTGGTTCTCTACAGTGAATAAACTTGAATGCCTAAAGCACTGACAAATCACATAAAAGGAATGCTATTAAAGATGCTCAATGGAAACCCAGTGCAAAATTGCTCTTGTGGTAGGTGTGTCTGTATGAGAGCCTGCTGCTGTGAATATACACCGCCACCAAGCCATTATTTTTCTTTGTCTGATTCGTAGACACCATTAAACTGACTTCCATACTATTCAATTCAAAGCAATAGCAAATATTGGATTATTTAACAGATACAGGTTTAGTAAAAGCAGTGTATATCATATGTTTAAAATGGTGCTACTGCCAGGCATGGTGGTGCATGCCTGTAATCCTAGCACTTGGTAGGCTGAGGCAGGAGGATCACTGTGCCTTTGAGACCAGCCTGGGCTACAGAGTGAGCTCAAGGCCAGTCTAAACTGCATAGCAAGACCCTGTCTCAAAAAAAAGATAAAAAATAAAAAATAAAAATAAAATGGTGCTACTGTTATCTTTATGATATATTGACAAAATGCAAAGGAAATAATATAACTGCTATGAATTTTCAGAAAAATATGGTATAAAAAATTTTTAAAGCAGGATATTAGAAAAGTATCAAGAGAAATATTCCAATTGTACTTTTACACGGATGAACTCTGAGATACCAAACTGTGATACTTTTTTTGGAAGGGTACTGGGAATTGAACTCAGGACCTTGGGCTTGCCAGGCAGCCACTGGGCTGTGTCCCTGGCCCCTAGTAGTGCTTTTCAAAGTCAGAGTATTGCCAAGCAGATCAATGCAGTTCAACACAAACCCAAAAAACTAAATTTAATCAAATGTTTCAGTAAGCATCTTTTTGAAGACAAAATAAAAAATAGGACCACACATGTAAAAATATTCACAAAACTCATATATGATAAAGGACATAATTCCAAAATATTAAAAAATTTATTCAGACTCAACAATAAGAAAAGAAATAATCCAATAGTAAAAAACCACCATTCTGAGGAAGGTATTGAAAATATGACTTCTACTGTTATCAGGGACTTAAAAATTGAAACAGTTGTTAAACAGAACAGCCAAAACTAAAGAAATTGACAGTTCAAATACTGGGAGGTAGGATGTAGATGTAACAGAAGCTTTCTGCAGGTAGCACAACAAAATAATGTAGTTATTTTTAGCACAGTTTGTCCATTTTTACAAAGTAAGCCTATTCTTAATGTATAATCTAGAAGTTGCTCTCTTCAACATTTTTCAAATTGATTTAAAAACTTCTATATACACTACACACAGATGTATTTTGAAGCTTTATTCACAGTCAGCAAAAATTGGACGCATTAAAGATGTTCTTCAATGCGTGAGTAAGCAGTCATGGGAGGCCCAAAGAACAGAATATTTTCTATTGACATGAGAAGTAAAAGACACTATCAAGCCATGAAAAGATATGGACAAACCTTAAGTGCATATTGCTAAATGTAAGAAGACAATCTAAATGCATTTCATAGTGTATGATTGTAACTGCAAGACATTCTGCAAAAGGCACAATTATGTAAAAGTAGAAGATCAGTAATTAGCAGGAAACTGGAGGAATGGGTGAATGAATGAGGGAAGTACAGTGACTATATAATACTGCGTTGGTGAGTATGTACCGTGCATTATACATTCCTGGGTCAGGGGTGCCAGGGATGGACACACAAAGTGAGAAGAGAATCTCAGTGGACTGTGAATGTAGAAAACAGTGTCACTTAGAAGAAGTTAGGGGGAGTTCTGACCTCCGTGACTTTAGAAATGAGGGTGGCTGTGAGTGTGAAGGGAAAAGGAACTGCATGGATGCACTGCGGCTTAGAGGTGGGTTCACAATTTTAATATTACTAAACATGTACACTGGAGCTGAGCAATTAATCGAGTGGTTGGTTATGGTTGGAGCCCAGCAACTCATTCTCAGTCTTTCTGGACAGCCAACAGAGAAAGCTAGAATGCCTTATGTGGCTACAGAGTTGAACATGTGCCTAAGAATTTGTGTTTGGCTTAATACAGATAAAGATGCTTCCATAGATATCTATTCACTTGTTTGTACATTTTATTATGTTTTAAACAACTTTATTGATATATAACTAACATACTATGACTGCACATGTTAATTCATCCAAATTGGTGGGTTTGGATCTATGCAAACCTGTAACCTCATCACTACACTCAAGATAACAGACATACCCAACAGTTCTCAAAGCTTTTGTCTGTCTTTGTTTTCATTTTACATTATTTTTCTGGTCATTGTAGGAACACTTAACAGGAGTTGTCCTCTTGTAGGTGTTGAAGCTCTAAGCACTATTAGTAATAAGTACTGTGTTTCACAGCAGACCTCCAGAATGCATCTATTTTAACTAAAACTTTATAGCCACTGAACAACTTCCTATTCTTCTCACCCCTTTTGGCCTTGGAAACCACTATTACACTCTGTCCTTTTACAAGTTTGGTGTAACAGATAATGCCCAAACGTTTTGGAGGAAAACCAAAAGGAAAAGTTATTTGACATCGATGTTGGCAATAATTTCATGGAGATGGACCAAAAGCATGTGCAACAAAAGCAAAAGTAGACAAGTGGAACCACATAAAACTAACAAGTTTCTGTGCAGCCAAGGAAAACATCAGCAAAAAGAGCAGAGAAGCTATGGAACAAATAATTTTACCTCTGAACTTTCCTGTCTTAATTTTTAAATGGCTTTATTGAGATATAATGTACATAGCAGACAATTCACTCACTAAAAGGATGTGATTTAATGAATTTTAGTACTACAATCACAGTTGTAGATCTCTTACCACTACCCAATTTGAGATTGTTTTTATGACCTCAAAAAGAAGCTCCAGATGAATTAAAAAGTTTCCCCATTCTTCCTCCCACCCCACCAGCCCTAGGCAACCATAAGTCTATTTTTTCCTTTATAAATTTGCCTATTCTGAATATTTCATACAAATGGGCTCACACAATAGTTGGACTTTTATAGTGGGCTTCTTTCACTTACACAGTGTTTGCAAGAAGCCCATGAAGTAGGTTATTACTTCTTCACCTTTTAGTATTCTGTTGAATGGATCACCCACCTTTACTAATTCATCATAAGTTACACATTTGAATTGTTTCCAATTTTTGACTATAAAAATCTGTACACACATCTTTGTGTGGACACATTTTCATTTCACACTGGTATGTACTTTGGAATACAAGCCTTGCACTATTTGTTCTCTGACTTTTTGATTAAAACCATCCTTGTGTACAAAGCACTATCTTGAGGTTTTAATTTTCATTGCTATGGTGATTAATGACCTCAAATATCTTTTCATATTTTTGTTGTTCATCTGGATATATTCTTTAGGGAAATTATTCATCTCCTTTACTTTTTTTTTCCTACTATTGGGTTTTCAACCCAGTGACTCACAATGATATGTCCTTATTTCTTTTTTATTTTGAGACAGGATCTGGCTGTTTTCCTCAGGTTGTCTTCAAATTTACAATCCTCCTGTCTCAGATTCCTAAATGCGTGCAATTATAAGGGTGTACCACCATGTTCAGCCTCTTACTAAGTTTTGAATTGGGCCATTTATCATTTACTCACTGATTTGTGAGATGTTTTTATGGATAGTCATCATGCTGTATCTGAGAGATAAGTTCCATGACTCTTAAGGATGGTGAAATTTGCAAATTCTGTAATTATATAACATGGCACAAATTTAAATACTGCCTACACACACCCACTCACACACTTGAATCTCAAGATAATTTATAATATCCAGTGCAATGTAAATATTATGCAAACCCTATTATGCTGTGTTGCTTAGGAAATAATGGCAAGAAATAAAAGTCTGGGTATGTGCCTTTCTCCTAGAATATTTTCCTTTTATAGTTAGTTGGATCCATGAATGGAGAGTGTCTATTCCTGTTGTATGTCCAATATAAGATATTCGCTTTGTAAATGTCTTCTCTCATTCTGTAGGTTCCCTTTTCATTTTCTTCATGCTCCCCTTTGTTGGACAATTTTCTGACCTTTATTGAGTCTAATTTATTATGTTTCAGTTGCTTGTGATTTTGATATCATGTCTAAAAGGCTTTTCTGATCATGAAATAACAAGAATGTATTCCTGTTTTGAAAGCATGTTGGAAGTTCTACTTCTTAAACTTGGCTCATTGATTTACTTAATTTTTGTACAGGACATGAGGAAGGGGTCCAACCTCATTCATTTGCAAGTCTTGCACAAATGACTGTGGTGACGTGTCAGCCTCATTCCTTGAAAACAGTTCTTTCCCCTATTGGGCAGCCTTGCCAATATTCTCAGAAGCTGGCTGACCATCAGTACATGGGTTTAATTATTGACTTTGAATTCTCTTCCACTGACTTGCTTACTTTAGCTTTCCATTCAGTTTTGTAAGGAGTAAGTGTGCATCCTCTAAATACGTTATTTTATAGGGATGTTTTCACTATGCTTTATCTTTCAAATCTTCACATGAATTTTGGCATTAACCTGTTAATTATTCTAACAAAGATAACAACAACAGCAATAAAAACACCTTGGGGATTTGATACAGATTGTGCTAAATCTACAGATCAAATTAGGGAGTACTGCCGTCTTAGTATTAAATATTCCAATCCATGGACAAGGAATGATTTTTGTTTATTTAGTGCTTAAATGAATGTGCATTTTTATTAGACTGAATCTACATTCCTCCATCAAAACTAAGACACCACCAGATCTTTCCTGTTTAGATCTGCTCTCCATTAAGATAGAAATAGATGAGTCCTACACATCTTCAAGAGAACTATGAGGACTGCAAAGAATCATGAATCCTCTTCCTCATTTGAAATGCATTTATAGGTATTAAAGTCAGTGAGTTTAAATTTTCTATTTCTGAGTGTTTCTCATCTAAAACCTATGGAACAAAATTGCTAATGAAACAAATGATTCTGAAACCTAGACTTAATGCATAACATGTTATTTCCAATAAGTAAAGTATAATAGTACATATATATTAAAATCATAGACATGAAGAAAATACTCTAATGTGTAACAATGGCTAATATCTCTAAGGAGAAAGATGTAGTGGAGAATAGGGCCAGGACTCTACATTTTTTCATGAAAGCATTTTCATGTATCTCTGGTACCTTTTAAATGTGGAATGGAAACAAGAAATATAACTAAGCTTTAGTAAATGAGTATTTTTAAATATATCATTTTTAAGACTAAACAGCCTGGCTGACCTTAAGAGCATGGGTGAAGTTGACGAGAAGGTTGGAAACTGGAGGTCACAGTGCAGTGTTCACTGCACGGCTATGTTATAACCTTGTGAGAGTCTAGCAAAGAAAATAGCAAATATGCTCACTGCTGAGCTGTTGTGCTTTCAGAGCTTGTAACTATCTCTTTCCATGAGGTCCTGTCATATACGTACATCTTTCATTTGTTTGGTGGTTTGCACTCAAACAGTATCATGGACTCCGACAATGCCATGCCTTGTACTGTAAGGCCTCATCCTCTTCAGGGTTCTCTGGTAGACTTAGTGCTCGAAAATCAGAAGGACTAATTCTGTTGACAGCTCCTCAGCTTTCATGGATGTGATCATGAGCAGAGAGTTCGTAAGGCTCCAGACCATGATGAGTTGGCCCCGCTGCTCTGACCCAGCAGTGCATCGTGGCAGGGGTTCCTGGTACAGCAAAGCATGGCAACTGAGAAGCATAGAGCAAGACCATATTTTCAAACTGTATCCAAGAAGGGTTAATTTCTAAATCATATGAAAACAAAGAAACAAATAACCTATGAAAATAAGCTAAGTACATGAATATGTATTTCTTCAGGGAGGATGTAAAAATGAAGAAATTCTATGAAAAGAAACCCAACTACAGTACTTATTCAGGAAGGGAAAATCCAAAAATACACAGTTGGCTATGATCCAAACAAGTCAATAGATGATGTGCTGATGTACTGAGGTGTGGAGGACTTAGAAAGCCAATGTATCGTTTGTGGGATTCTAAAACAGAGCAGCAGCTACAGAAAAATCTAACAGTAGAACTATTATGCGATCCTCCAGCCCCACACTTGGGTATAGACCAAAGAAGTTGAAACCAGAAGCTTGGAAAGATACCTGCACTCCCATTTCATGTTAGTGCTGTTCACCACGGCAGCGGTATGAAACCAAACCAAGACATCATCAACAGAAAAGCAGATAAACACATGTGCTGTCTGTGGACAGTGCACTCTTATTCAGTGTTGGTAAAGAAGGAGGTCCTGTGATTGCAACAACGTGCATGAAACTGAAGGATAAAATGTGAAGTGAAAGACTCCCATCACAGAGGGTTAGGATATATCTTACCCTTTCACACAGGGCAGTTCATAAACAACTGTTTCCTTGATCTGTCAAACACAGAGGCTAAAGGAAATGACAATAAGTACAGCTAACGCCCAGGTCTTAGGTTTTTGTACCAGTCTCCAATGGAAAGAATCAGAACTTTTTAGAGAAATGACTAGTTCCACTGTTGCATGTAAAACAAATGCCTGCAGCATCAGAAAGTAAGGAGACATCAAATAACCAAAAACACACACCGATGTGGCTTTGTCGAAGAAGCACAGAAGTCCGCTTAGTACTCTGCCATATAGGCTAAAGTTAACAGATAATTTAGGTAACAATATAAATAAATTGTATTGATTATCATGTATTAATTATAAAACAAATATCCCTCAGTCTATCCATATATAAATAAGGCCTTGAGTAAAAATAGAGGAGAATGGACAAATATCCGGTACAGAAAAATGCCAAGAGAATGATGTAGGTCCTCTGACCTCGAGGAGAGACAGCAACTCTGCTCCCTAAGTGTGGGCTGCACAAGGTGACTCCCCTCCAGCGAGCGCAGTGTGAAAGGTGAGGCAGGGCAGCAGCATCACAGTGGACACAGGGCACAGCATCACGTTCACTGCCTTAGCCAGGTGACCAAGCTCAGTGTCAGAAGTCATGAATCACAGCAGTAGTATCCCCTTCTCTTATGATGTGATAAAAGTGACACTTTACCTCTGTGATCCTCTGCCCCCAAATCTCAGAATCCCAGGCTATCAGAAATACACTAAATAAAGCCCATTAAAGGGACACCCTATGAAATACCTGACCAGTGTTCCTCACACATGCTAAGGTTGTCAGAAAGAACAGCCTACAAACTTGCTACAGCCGACAGGAGCCTTAAACAGGCGGCACCAGGAAGTAAGGCAGCATAGAGGGTGGGATGCTGGGACAAGAAAAGAGCAAGGAAAATTGGAGTAAAATATGAACTTCAATTAATAATTATTGACAGTGATAGATTAATAGTAAAATTGATAGCTATATTGATATCATATATTAATAAAGGAAATTGGTGTGAGGTTCATCAGGGTTCTGTGCACTCTCTTCTAATTTTTTTTTTTTGTTAAATCTAAAACTGTTACAAATAATGAATTTTTTTGTGAAAGAGGACACTTTTCTCTGAGTTGATGGCACATGTCTGAATTCCCAGCATTCTTCAGGGCTGAGGCAGGAGGAGAGTAAGTAGTGATTTGGGAAGACTTTGTCTCAAAGTGGAAAAAAGAAAGTAAAAGGAACTGGAGATTTAGCTCAGTGTAAAGACCCTAGGTTCAATGCCCAGTACTTCTAAATAAATAAATGCATATTTCTACCACAGATCCAGGACCATATAATTATTAAGTAGATCCTCGTGGAATATTTTCTACAGGTCTATGGGAGAAAAGATCTATAAGTCATGGTTTATAAACCTTTCTTTTCAATTTTATTTAAAGATTTCACATAAAAGAAAAAGATATTTTCTATGCTACATTAGAGCTGGGAACATGGATTCATACCTGAAATTCTGCCATCATCACCCACAATAAGTTAGGTAAGACCCCAAGTCAGCCACAAAGGTAGAGAAGGCCAACTGTGCTGAATAACATCAGAACACAGTGTGAGATGTTTCTGTGGAATATTTGAAAGCAGAGTTTTGAACATGGTGAGAAAATATAAGAGCGGGGGAATACTTTGGAGAATGAAGTTGAGAGCAGTTTGTTTGGGGCTCACGGGGCCTCCACCTCTTACTAGAGCAGGGCCTGAAATCGGGAGGGAATCCACAATTCCATGTGCTTCATTCCTGGCCCTTCAGAAAGTCCTTGCCTAATCTGCAGTTCCAGCCATGGTGCGTGCTCCTGCACAATAGATGAAAAAAAATTCCCAGCTCCCCAAGGCATCCAGATTTCATTATAAATTGAAGTGATGCATTAGAAAAGTCAGAGTCGTCCAGGAATAAAAAGTTTGGAAGGAATTATGTACAGCTACTGCATTTGGATGTTTTGTTTTTAGTTTCAGTTTCACCTAGCGTTTTAGTCATCTTCTGAGAAGCACTGTTACATTCTTCATGTTACTTCACTAGAAAATAAGATAGTAAGATAAATACATTAGGTTAATAGGAAAATGTTCCGGAAGTACGTGGTACCCTGGAACTGAAATGAGACAACAGCTGAATATTGATCGTGTGGGATTTAATGGGAAAGTGGGAGCAGGAGTCTGGGGGAAGACAGGGTACTGGCCCAGGATTCATAGAGAAGCAGTGAGGCTGGTTCATCGGTGGAAGAAAACTGCAAACAGTTGTGTATTTAGCATGAATATACTGTGCTGTAAAAGGCATAAGTGGTCTGCAACTGTTGTCAAATTTGACACATATCCATGTTTTTCAACAATTTTACTGTCTACTAGCAGCCAATTTGGAATGATTTAGGTCCACAAAAGAATATTATTATGCATCAAGGCTATTACAGTAGTAGATAGACCGAAGCTGTGAAAATGTTGTATGGTTTGTTAGAATCATGGTACATGTGTTACCCTGGCATGTTCCATTTGGAGCCAGAGAACCTAGAACCAGTATTGTGAAGAAGCAACTCCCTGCCTTCCAGCTTCCCACTCTGCTCAATTTCTCTGTAAATCTAGAAAGTCTGTTTAAAAAGAAAAAAACTATCTCTCAATTGGATTTTGGACAAATTGTTTCTTTATATTAGACATGCATTCTCAAAATATTTCCCCAAATATTTATTCTTTGCAACAATAAACCCAAAGTAGTTTTTTAGCTCCCTATGCAAGTGGATGGTGGGATGAGAAAAAACAACTATATTTAAAACTCGTGTTCACTATGGCTTACTGATGTGCGTAGTCCTGCACTCTCCCCATGCTCCAGAAGCAGCTTCTCCTCCTTCTGGAAGCTACACCTACTCACTCCACTTTCAAAACTATGCAGTTCCATTAAGATTTGCAGTGTTATTCCATTTTCTTATTCCAGACCCCTGACTGGTTTAGGGTCCACTGAATCCATACAAACCTCTCACAGTTCTCCCCTTGAAAGCTACTATAAGGAAGGGCGGTACACTTTACAAAATGAAATTGTTCAGTGTTATTCTTAAGCTGTTTGAGCCTGTTGGATTGACAGAGTAGTCATGCTATTTTGATGAAGAATCTTTACGGTTTACAATCCAGAATGGGTAAGTGGCTGCCTCACATTGTGTAGGGAAAGTTGGGCTGCCCTAAGTAGAATAAAGCTCTTTTAAAGGAAGGCACAGAAAAAAGTAACAGACACCTGCTGGTGTTCAGCTCCTTGGCTCTAAGGCTTCTGAGATCTAACATAAATCTGTTCTTCTAATTCTAGATACCTACACCTTTTCTAGAACACACGGCTAATAACTTTTCAACTTAAATTTGTCCAACCTGACTTCAGATTTTACAACCACAGAAAGACTGAATGACTAAGTTCAGGCAACACTTTAGGCTGCAACTTTTTATGAAAGAGATTTGATGACTTTAAATTGTGAGTTCCTAAGTTCTTTAGTGGGCACCCAACTCCAGCCTGCCTCCTCACCCCGCTGATGCAAAAATATGCTGCAGTTACCCTCAGAACATCACAAGATTGTGCATATCACACACAGCGGAAACAGAAGAGTCTATGAAAATGATTTCAAAATTAAGATAAAGGCTAGAATTACAGTGGATAGATTACCTAAAATTGATTTAAATTGATATATATTATATACAATATACTATACATATTATATATATATTATTTTAAATTGACGTATACTAGGCATATATACACAATTTTAAATATGTGTAATTATAAATTCACATATTGTATGATATAATTCATAAGGTTTATATCACTGCTACTGATTAAAAATCAAATGTATATTAACATTTCTTATATCATGAGAAATACATTAGACATTGCATGAGTACCCTTAATGATGCTTAAAGTAAAACGTTTTTTGGGTCATTATTTAGTTTGAAGACTACCTGCATCTTAATAGGGTAGACTGCACCTGTATCTGTGTGTGTCATATCTGTGGCCACAGATGTAACCAAGGACCTCTCTGAAGTGTTCCTGATGGAACATCTTCACTGCATTTGTTACTGTCTACTGCTGAATTCTTACTTCCTGTCCTGAGCACTCACAGCGGTAGCTGAGCGGGAGTGAGCAGGAGCCTGTTTCTTTCCCTGTCCGCCTGCTGCATGGACATTGTATATTTTCTTTTGTCTTTGGAACCAAAGGAGAAATCATCTTTTTTTAAAGAGTTGCTTGTGTTTTTCTGTTATTATCATTATGAATTTTTGCAGTGGGTTTCTAAATCATTTGGAAACAGGAGAATTCTCCCTCTCCTGCTGTTCTGATTCCCTAAGAGGATGTGTTGGCTTCTTGCTTAGACTCATTTTTCTGTGAAGCTCTTTTGAAACAAATAACTTCAGAAGTTATAGGAGGATGAACTGGGAAAAGGGACTGGCTGGCATTTTAGATGTTCCTTTGACCCTCAATTCTGTGTGATTAGTTATAAAACAAATACATCTGAAAGGAAAGAAGTTGGAGTTTCTCAAAATATGCTTGACTGTTGAAAATAAAAAAGGATGAAAGAAAAGTGACAGAAATTGAAAGGTGCCACAAAATACACCATAAAATTCACAAAAATGAACTTTATAAGAAATACAGTTAATTGAAAATAAAGAAAAGCTGAGATGAATGTGGAAAGCACATTTGTACATGAAATGAATCTTAAAACAGTAATACTCAGTCACGTTGGTTAGTATTTAGTCATGTGTCTCAGTGATCACCCTTTTAATTTGCTTTGTGAAATATAATCTTATGTAGTTGAATATTGTTAAATGTGTGAACTGTGAATGTGTCTATAAACTTGAATGCTTTATAAATGTATTTTAAATCTGACGTGATACTGTGGTCTCTGGGAGCACATATTGAAGGTGACGGAAGCAACCAGTAGAAATTCAGGGTAAGACCCCATTAATGCCTATACACTAGGTGTGTCTGGTCCTGTCTTTCAGAGATGATTTATAAGATGAAGAAAGAACTCATATTTTGGGCTTCCATATGTCTGCTGCTCAGTCTTGTCCCTGATGTTCTAAGTACTGACTCTGAGGAAGATGAAGATTACACAGAGAATGAAGGTAAACTGCTAGAAGTATTTTTCCTCTTTTACTTGTCCAACCTCTCCACTTGAGTATGAAAAATGTACTCTATTTTCCAGTGTGCAGGAAAATGCACTTTTATATCTAATGTGCTTGTTTGTTTGAGTGTTGACTTTTGTGTGATAGGCCCTCACTGTGTAGCCCAGGCTGGCCTTGAACTCACAGTGATCTTCCCGCTTTCGTTGCCCAAGTGCAGGGATGACAGTCATGTGCCACTATATGTGGCTTTTAGGTTTATTTTTAAACTAAGTTCCAAAAGTTTTCATTGGTAGACTCAGAGTTTTATGGGTTGGAGTTGATTACTAGATCCCTTGATATCCTGTGCCACATGATTGTTAAAATACACTCATGTGGGAAAGTCTCACTGTGGAACAGTGACTTTAAATCTCACTAAAGCGAGAAAGTTTTGTTGGCATTATTAAACACTGGAGTAGTTCTGAAATATTGCAAGAAGCAACATGCTGAAGAAACAAGTCTGTCTCCTGCCGCGAGAAGGGAAAGGGACTGGAGACCCCCAAGGCCACAGCCTTTCTTGCCTGCTTGCCCATGTTCCACAGTGAGACTCTTCCACATGAGTCTATTGTAACAGTCACGTCTCACAGGATATCAAGGGACCTAGTAATCAATCCCAACGCATAAAACTCTGAGTCTACAAATGAAAACTTTTACAATGAAACAGGACAAGGAAAAGACTGCATACTGATATTTTAGGCAAAAGGTATAAACTTTCATTAAAGTAAAATTGTGTAGCAAGTTTGTAAACTGCTCATAAAAAGTCAAAATATTAGGAATGTGAGAGAGAACTAACATGATAGCTTCTAGTGTTTGTACAACAGCTTGTGATGTACAGGTGGTTTCCACAAGTGTGTTCTTCTCTAATGTATCCAGCAGCTCTTTAAAGTGATTAGGTTCACTGTATTTCCCTTTACTGAAGTAAATGCTTGTGTTATTCCTGGAACTGTATGGTTGGTGCTGGGAAAAGAGTGATGGCCAAGAACAGTTTCTAAGAATCTCAGAGTTTCATGGAGAAAGTTGAGGTATAGACAGATGATTTCAGCATAGTACAGGAACTGAAGGGAGGCAACCATGCAAAGGGGCCACACTTGAGACGAGGAGGGAGGGGACTCGTCCACACTTGATTACTTGGAAGCTTGGATGGGAAAGTGGCACCACAAAAATTTCCCAGAGAACATTGTATAATAAAGTAAAATTATAGTGTACTTTTTGAGATGTTATGAGATGATTTCTAGACCTTTATTTGGCTCTTTTCTCAAAGTGGGATAGAGTAAAGTAACGATGTCCTGAAGCAAACTGTGTAGACCAGGTACAACGGCACAGGCCTATACTCCCAGGGAGGCTGAAGCGGGGGGACTGTAAAACCCAGACCAGCCTGAGACACTTGGTGAGACTTTTGTCTCAAAATCAAAAAAGTGGAGTGGAGTGGAGTGGAGTGGAAGGGAGTGGAATGGCATGGAATTGGTGTGTGGTTCCACCCAAGTTCACATGTGCCTCAGCTGTGTCAGATCTTGAGTTCAATCCCCAGGAGAGAAAGAGAGCATGCACGAGAGAGAGACAGACAGACAGACAGACAGACAGAGGGGAGGGAGAGGAGAATAATGTCCCAACTGGGTATAGGCAGCTGTTTTGGTCTTAGGCTGAGTGAGCCAAGTGCCCCACTGTCCTGCCAGGACTGTTTCCTTCCCCTGACAGGGACAGCACCTGCCAGTAACTCAGGAGGCACCTGAAACTGTTTTGGCTGCACAATCAGCAACCAGGAACCAGAATGAACTCATCAATGATTAAGCCAAAGCTTACAATCACTGCAAGATTGCTTAAAACCTACACAGCTGCGAGAGAACTTTGATCTCCAAGTAGATTACACAGCTACACAGTTGTACCTGGTTTTTCTTTTGCTTCTGCTTTGTCTTTAATTAATTTTATAAGATTGTAATCCTTCATCTGAATCAATTTGTCACGTAAACCAAGATCAAACCATCCTTTTATAGAAATACATCAGTATGTGGAAATAGGATAGTGTCTTGTATAGAAAAATTTACAGAATTTTACAGCTTCTCTCATGCCCATGATAGACTTCTTAAAAACACCAGTGCACCCAGCAGGGAGAATGCGGTAGAATAAAATTATTGATGAGAATAATAATCATAAAAACAGCAAACCCCTTTTAGTTTCTTTTTTTTTTTCTTTTTTTTTTTTTTTTTTTGCGGTACTGGGGATTGAACTCAGGACCCTGCGCTTGCTAGGCAAGCGCTTATTCCACTGAGCTATATCCCCAGCCCGCAAACTCCTTTTAAAAAACATCCTTTGAACTAGGACAGATGTGACTAGCAGAAAGCATTTAGATAAACCACCTTTTCGGAGGTTTAGAACCAGACCTGTACTGGCAGGTGAGATTTGCCATTCCACAGCTCTATGAAATTAAAAATTATTTAAATTCTGTGACTTCTAGTATCCTAAACTACAAATAAATTATGTAGCTAACTGCTACTGTATAGCTGTTCTATAAAATGCATAGAAGCATCTGGCAAAATTTTCCAGCACAGACAATGCAAAAAGTACATGTCTGTATTTTCTTTGCAAAATAATCAAATTCATCGGACCATCAGCTTGAGGATGCATCATTACCAGGTTTCTTGAGGGCCTTGACTTCACAAACAAGTTCCAGAACAAAGACACAGTCAGAGCCTGAAATTCCCTTAGACACCAAATATTTTACCAAGCTTTGTATACGGCTGGTCAGCCCAGGGTTACCAACACTGATCTCAATTGATCTCAACTGAGAAATGAAAACCCAGATGGGAAGCCACCTTTTCTGAGTGGAGAGGCTCACACTGTGTGTCAGAACGCACGCCTGGACATGCCCCCTTTCCCGGGCTTGTGTGCTCAGGTGTGAGCCACACGTTTGATGAAAAAAGAATGTTCTAATGCAAGGGTACTGTAGGCAATACACTAAACTTGAAAGGCCAAAGAAGAATAATCAGCTAGTAAGTAATAGTATATAATTGAAATTTAATAGCAACTGTGTAAAATTATCCTTTAAAGTTACTCTTATAAACATGAGAAGAAATGTTATTGAGTATAAATTATATAAGTAAAGATATGTCCTTACTCCAAATGTCAGCTGAAGCATCTAAGCCATGCGGGTCTGTGACAGTATCACTCAATTATTAAGAAAGCCTATGAGAGATTTGCTTTAAGGCCATTACAGAGCTCTATATCCAACGGCAATCCTGTCACGATTAATTTATTAAATTTCTGCACTGTCAACTTATAATCTGTAAAATGGAGGTATCACCTGTCTCAAGACATCGTGATAATTAAATGCTATAGTGGCGAGAAGTCTGGAGCCCAGTCATTATTTAGTAAAGTTCCGTCTTATTACTGTAGACACACATTTACTTTTCAGTCTTTGGCTTTTGTGGTACAGTCCTACCACCTCATGGCCAAATTGTTAAACAGCATGTTGAACTTGGAGCATCTCATGAATAGAAAAAAAATGCAAGATTTAGCCTAATGATAAAGACTAACAAATAGATTGAATAAAGCAGTAGAGATAGAGATAGAATAGATAGATTGAGATAGACTCTTATGATAATTACTGATGCAGGAGACCAGTTTTTATGAATATATTTGGCAGGTCAGGTGTTAGTTTCCTGTGTTCTACAAGTCTGAATACATTCTAAATGTGTCTGGCTGAAATGCTACTCTAGATATTATTTCTAAAGTTCCAAAGCAATTTTACCAGGGGAATAAAGACCATCCTATTATATGAGAAGAGCTGTGTCTTGGTTACTTTTCTCTAGTTGCTGAGACAAAATACCCAGCCCCCAAAATTAAAGAAGAAAAGGTTTATTTCGCTTACAGTTTGTGGATATTTCAGTCCAAACGTGGCTGGTTCTGAGGCAGAGTGGCATGTGGCAGAGGGCAAACGTTCATGGCAGCAGAGCACAGCAAAAACAAGAGCAAAAGAGAGGAATGGCGGCAAGTAGCCTCTTTCCCTCCCTTACATTGTAAACAGGCCAGCCCCACCCAGGGGCCCTGCAGCACTCATAATCTCCATGTGTTCCTCTTCCACAGGCTCAGGATGTATACAAAGTAAGCACCTTGGCTTCCTGCTGAGTCACTCAGTCAAACCTCTAGGCTCCCCAAGTTGACACAATGTATCAACCATAACAAGCTATAGAAATTTCTTAGCTAATATTTTACAGCTTAAGATTCAAAGTGCCAGAATTTTTCTGATTCATTTCTTGAAATTATTTAAGTAAATTCTGAACTATGAGATCAGATATTCATTATAGAACCAATAGGTTAGAGATTTATCAATCCCCCAAAAATGTCCAGACAGTGGAAATTTACAGTGCTATATCTACCATAATAACTGTAGGTCTTCTCCATATCAGATACATCATTTAAAATTTTTATGCAAAGCTGTATAACCGAACAACTTGAAATATCATTTACCACTTTCTAAAATTCTTAAGGCTGAGAATGTTAAATGACCTTTGTGATTACTTATATAAATATACTATCCAGAAAAAGCTTTCATGTCTTTGAATTCAAATTGACAATTATAATGTTAGTGATGAAGGGAAAATTCACAAATTACCTTTATACACAGATGCTTATCTATAGAAAATACTTTTAGCGGCCTCCTAAAATGCAGTTTAATAATATTATATATACATTAAAATTACATCAGTATATGATTTAAGAAAAGTGTAAAACATCTAGTCTAAAATCATTTTTATAAACTATCTCCTGAATTGTACTGTGTAACATCCATATTTGTAGAAAACAGAAATTCTTGATGCGTCTGAGAGAACTATTATAGTTATGCTTCAGCGCACAAGCTCATAGCACAAAATATTAGAGTGAGAAAGAAAAAGGAATAATCTTTAAATATGTACCTACAAATCAATAATTATTAACTGTGTTAAAATTATTTCCATAAAACTACATATTTGAATTTATGCACTCTGTGCTATAGGTAAAAAATTATTAAAAATTATTTTGGAAAATTTGTGTTTTGCCAAAGGAATATAATCTGAGAGAAAGCTGATAACATGCAAATTCTGAAGTGCCTAAACTGCAGTTTTTGCTAAAATTTGATTAATATTAAAACTTGCTAGTTATATAGTTCACAACTCTTTGGTTCTGAATCACCTTTCATGTGTTTGTTCTACATTATCAAATTCTTGGTATGAAAAACTTAACCGTTCTATCATTTTTGTTGGATCAATTTACTTCAGCTGAAAAAACAGTCAATGCAGTTATCAAATAGACCAAAACAGTGAGATGATAATTTGTACATTAAATTCACATTTTGAAAGGAATAGTTGAATCATTAGTTGAGATAGAATTTACTGTTCATATAGTGTCACATACGTCAAATAGCATCTGACTGTCGAGTTACACATGGACAGCGAAATTTTAAAGTCAAGTTTGCAAAAACTATCATTTTATGGCTCATACAAAACTAAAAATCAGCATTTCAATTTCTTTGTTTCATAGTTTTAAAATTGCTAAAATATCAGCAAAAAAAGAGCCTTCCTGGCAAGGTCAAGGCTCTGGTTTGATTCCTGGTACCAAAAAACAAAAAAATTAAAACTGCTAAAATATGGCTACTATTTGATATTAATATAATGTAAATTATTGGGATAGTAAAATATTAAGGGTGAAGGATATCCAAATGTTTGTAATCCAACTTTTATGCATATATTTTTCAAAAATTCACCTAAAAGTGTGTAAGTTACAGAAAGTTTAAAATATATTTACCCCTAGATGATTGTAGGTTCACAAATTTAGCATTTTTTGACTTCAATATACTTTATGTGAAAATGTTAAAGTAACATACATTCATTTTATAGTATATTAAAGCAGTGTTCTGAAGATAACCTAGACTGGTTTTAATCTAGTAGAATACCATTGCCCTCTAGCGGACAAAGTAGCTTAGATAATTTAAAGGTTTAAGTGCCCTCCTTACAGAATGAGTAATCAGTTGTCGAAGACTTAGAATTACACGGTCTTGCTATGTACAGGCACTAGTCCAGGAGTAGTATATGGTCTCTGCAGTGATTATTTTAGCTGCACTGATTACATTTTTCTTTTTTACTTTTAGTTCTTTCTTAACTCATGAGAAGATTGTACTTACCACACACAACAGGTTATAAAGTGTATATGCACTGTGGAAGGGCTAAGCCTGCCTCACTAATTAACATAGTCATAGTATTACACAGTTATCACTTTTTGAAGAGAACACTTTATATCCAGTCTTAGCCTTTTTTCAAGAATAAAATGTACTATTAGCTATAATCACGAAGTTATACCTAGAGCATAACTTGAATCAATTCCTATTATCCAAATGAAACTTTATATGACTTAACTACCATCTCCCCAGCCACCCATCAGCAAGTATAATTTTCAATCTATCTTATGGATAATTTCTGTAAACAAATGCAACATTTTAAAAGTTAGGCCTTTATTAATATTACTACACTTAATCAAATCTACATTAAAAGTATTTCCTCAGTGTGCATATCCCTTCCCACAAGACAGAATTCTCTAAATGAAGGATATTTAAATGAAAAATGTATAACTGGATATTTAAATGAAAAATGTATAACTGAAGGTGAAAAGATGTCTCATTCTATTGAAAAGAGCATCGTTGAGGGTTTTTCAGTATTATTCCACACAAAATATGGTAACTAAAACAGTACAGCATATATATTCATCCTATAATAGAAACACTTAAAATTATGTTTGTTTCCATATATATAAATTCTATCTCTCCTTTTCTTGTTGTAGTGGGATGCAATCCAGGGTCTTCGATGTGCTCAGCAAGCACTTTACCACCGAGCTACGTCTCTGGCCGCCTTTATTTTTTTGTTTTGAGGCAAGGTATCGCTAAGGAGCCCAGGTTGTTCCTCAGCTTGCAATTTGCTTCCTTCAGACTCCCAAATTGTTGGGATTACGGACATATGCCACTACACCCAGCTCTGTGGTCACTGTGTGTGTGTGTGTGTGTGTGTGTGTGTACACAAATGTATAATTGTCTTTAACAATGTTTTTGTGTGAGAAAAACAACTGTACATTATGGAGAGGGGTCCAAAGAATTGTTCCAGCACCTACCTCTGGAACTGCTGAAATCAAAAGCTTAGTTCTCTGCTGCATTGTGATGTAGGTGCAGCTACTTGAGTGGGGATGTCTTAGAGCGAACACTCAACTCCATCTCTGTCAGATGGTCAGATTTGAGTAGTAACTATCAAAGAGTCCAGAAAAATTATTTGATACTTTTTCTCTGATAATTGGATGATATTAAAATTTCATAGTTGATAAAAAGAAAAAAGTAGCATTATGCTTAACTTGGTGAATTTATTAACTAGATCTTTTTCATAACAAAATAACTTTCCAAGATTTCTCATGATCCCATTTTGTTGTTGTTATACTTGTCTTAAAATCAGGACATATTAAGAATAAAGCAGACTAGGTACATAGCTCAATGGCACAAGTGCCTGCCTGCCGAGCATGAGGTTGTGAGTTCAATTGCTCGTACCAAAAGAATGAAATGAAAGGGAAAAGACATTATTATAGTGTTGTTGGAGGTTAACATTTTTGTTTTTATTTTTACCTAGAGGAGATCGATTGGGAGGCAAGGAAACCGGTGTTTACATTTTGTGCAATGAAGGCGCAAGATGGACCATGCAAAGCAATGATAAAGAGATTTTTCTACAACATTTTCACTGGCCAGTGTGAAGAATTTATATATGGAGGGTGTTTGGGAAACGAGAATCAATTTCTAAGTATGCAGGAGTGCAAAGAAACATGTATAAAAGGTAGGTTTCTGGCCTAACAGCCTTTGTGTGTATTGGGTCTAACCATGAATTTGATGCACTTAGAAAACAGTAATGGAATACAATTTTAATATTCCCAAGAAATCTCTTTTTGCTCCACAGTTTAGCTATCATTCTCATGTACTGTTTTCCATTGTTTCAATGTATGTTATTATAAGGTTATTCAGCCTTGTTTATTGTCCCCTGCTTTCTGAAACAAAGAAGAAATCAAAGCCACAGAGAGTTTTGTGAAACAAGTGTAACTCAGCCTCCCTGGCAGCTGTGAGTTGGCAAGAAAAGCGTTGTCAGGATGACTCCTCTGACCTTTGTCAACACAGTGACCTCGGGGCGGTCCTCTCTACAAATAAAGAATCTGAGTCACTTCAAGACTCTCTAGCTCCTAACTGGAAAATGCTATTCAAAATTTTGAATGTCCTTATTTCACTTTGCGTTTCTGAATTGTGAGCTACTTGAGAGAGAAAAGGCTGAGTCACCCTTAATTTTCTAGTTTCTATAACTGGGTATTCCCTCATGGTACGTTCTCAGAGCTGGTCAAATCACAACACAGTACAGCAGAGATGACACCTTCAGGGTGTAACACTAGATACTGTGGCTTCCTTTTCGTTGCTTTTGTTGTTCCTGCTGTTTCTTTTTGTTTTTGCAAAGTAGGCAGCTGTCCATTCTCTCTTTCCAAAACTGTTTGGTTCTTCCAAACAGTCTTGGCATTGCGGTGCTCTTGGCCGATGGGAAAAGTCTCAGTGCAGAGAAAAGAGGGAATGTCACTGCTCTGTGACTCTGACATGCTTTGTTGTAAGAGCCAACAGAGTAGAACAGACAGGCATGTATCTAACTTCAGAGCGTTTCCTTCCTTTGCTCTCCATAGATACCCTAGGATCACCCACCAGGCAGCTCAGTGGCCATTGCTGGAGTCATCCACGCGTGTGACTGGTCATTGTGCATTCATCCCCGATTTGTGTACCCTGCCTTCTTTCACACATGGGGGACCAACTGTCCTTTGGAGTAGAGTGGAAAATCTCTCAGTCGTCAGTACCTTGGCTAGAATTCTAGTTGGCTAATTCTTCACAAACCTTACTTTTTTATTTAGCAGTCTACTTATTTTCTTCAATTGGTTACTTCTCTGAAACTTACACCTATTTCTTCTTCTTTCTTTAATAATTCGATATCTCCTATTTCAACACTGTGCAAGATAAATGATTTCCCTTACAATATATCAAACATAGAAACACTTGGTTCATTAGTGGCATCCCACTTACATCTTTTAAACAACATCATTGTCGGGCTGGGGATATAGCTCAGTGGAATAAGCGCTTGCCTAGCAAGCGCAGGGTCCTGAGTTCGATCCCCAGTACCGAAAAAAAAAAAAAAGTCTCTCGCAACAACATCATTGTCTATAAGTAAATGTAAATTCCTGGGCCTCACATCCATCTCCTTATTATCTCTTTGAAGTCTATTTCATATCACTGCAGGAGTGCCAGCATTTTCTGTTAACAAGGTAAGCTGGCTAGACTTTTTACAAAATCACCTAAAGAGAAAATCCTTTCTTTAACCAAGGTAGAGTAAGTAGAACTGGACTGTCTTTCCTAAAATAAATATCTAAAAAGAATCTAAGTCAAATATATCAATCAACTGTTTCAGACATTGATTAAAAGTTAGTGCAGGGCTATTATATCTGAGAGAAAAGAAATATAAAAGATGAGCCTTCTGGTTCCTGCATTCTGTAGGAAATCACTCTGGTCCAGCAAAGGAAGGGGATCCAAGACCAGCACTGTTACAGGCTGAGTAAGGGAAATGGAGGTTGGAGATTAGGAGGTGGAAGTAGCTGGAATTTGGAGAACCATGTGCCAGAGAAAATGAACTTATGCAGAGAGGAAAACCCTCAGAAATCTAGATTGCATCCTCCTTGAATTTTCACTGAATAAAAACATTCTGCATTTATTTTGTAAATTACATAAAATTTGATGATAACTATTAAATAAGTTTAAGTGAAACAATTTTCCAGAAGAATTTAACATTTAATTTAATGCTAAGACTACATTAGCCCTAGAGTAGAGGCTACTTGGGACTTCCCCTAACAGTGCTTAAACACACACCTTAAAGGATCCAGTTAGGCACTGTAAGGTGATCACAGAGCAGTGATAAACGTTTTGATAGATATTTTTAACCTCATTTAAACATCACACAGTGCATATATGTATCAAAACATCAGCTCCTACCCCATTAATATGTACAACATTTTCTTGGTGTAAGTTTAAAAGTACATTTACTGCTATAAGTGAGGTAGGTTTGTGGTTATGATAACCAAACAACCTTTGCAGAACATAAGAAATTTAATTTCTACAAAGGTATTCTGTATATGAATACTTTTAATGATAGTGAGTATGTGCTCATAATTTGGTAAATTGAAACTGATATTATATTATAAATTCTGGCAGTTGATACACATATTTTTTTTTGTTGCAGAATTTTCACCACTGACGAAGTCAACACTGGAAAAAGGTGACTATTCACTTATGTGCGTATTAGTAGAACTTATTTAAGGCTCCCAGATATTCTAGAAAATTTTAAGCTTTTCTGTTACAGTTACAGGGTCGATCGTAAAGGCAGGATACTTGAAATGGTGTTTTGTTTCACTGGATATAATGAAAAAGGAAAAAGCATCTTGGTGAGACCAGGTAGAGGAGAGTCCACAGACTATGTGTGCCCTCCTCCTAACGCAGCTCACCAGTTAGTGCTAAGTCTCTCAGTCCGAAGGTACAAGGGCTATTTTAACAGTTTCCAGATAGTGATGCAGATGTGGTTATTCTTATTTTGGGTCTCCATTCTCTAATTTCTTGTTATAGCTGGCACTGTGTGCCTTAGCAAATTTTATCCAATATTTTTCCTGAACAGATGTATGGTTTGAGTTATGGACAGTTCTATAGTCAAACGTCACTGGAGATATTCAACAAATAATCATCTTCGTCAACATTGTTTACTGGGGTGGGACATCATTGCTTTTGTGATTTAAATTATTTTATTTATTATGTATAACAAGAAATAATTATGTTTTAGAGAATGTTTTATCAGCCAAAATATTAACAGTATACCAAGTGAACCAATTGCCTTTTAATAAAGATCTTGATCCAATTTCCACCTTTGGAATTTACATTTGAATGAGAAAATACTAAACTGAGACATCAAGTTATGTAACTCTAGACATGAGAGATTATAAAATTCAGAATGAATTTACTTACTTTGATTTAATCTTTTGGAAAGAGTTGAAAATTTTCAACATTCAGTTTAATTTTAAGGCTTCATTTAGTGACCAGCATTTGAAGCAAAATATAAAAAGCAAATCCAGGGACCAAATCTTTACAAACAATGCAAACAAATGCACATAATTATTTACTATTTTAAGGTTAGCTTCTTGCAAATATTGAATTAATCTTGACCAAAATGGTCATTATATGAATTAAATGAATTATTAATTATATTAATGAAGAATTATTTTATTAAGGGGGTTCTGCCCACCAAATGAAAGAAGATATTTTCAGGAAAGGAAATATCAATATTGGTATTAAGATTTAGATATTAGGTATTAAAGTATAGGCATTAAAGTCTTTTTCCAAAAGCAGAATTAGAAAGGATATGTAGATTAAAATTTTGCTGCAGATTGTCTCTAACGTATCTATCTAAGCCCGGGGTGTAGCTCACTCCTGCAGTCCCAGCAACACGGAGACTGAGTGGGAAGGAAGAGTCGGGGCTCAGAAGATCAAGGGTCTCAAGTCTGAGACCAGCCTGAGCAAGTCAGTGGGACCTGGTCTCAAAACAAACACTAAGGAAGAGGCTGGGGATGAAGCATTGAGCAAAGTGTTCAATACCAAACGCAGAAGATAAGTAGGTAGACAGACAGGTAGGCAGGCAGACAGACAGACAAGCGACACACACGGGTGATAGAGACAGAGAGAGATGGGAGGGAGAAACACAGGGAAGATGGGAGGTGATAAAGACAGAGACAGTAACAGAAAGGGAGAGGGGGACGGATAGAGGGAGAGAGAAACAGAGAGGGGGAGGGGCTAATAATTCAAAAGCATCGCTCTTAACTGCAAGTTAGAAAATCAAGTTCTACACGTGTGTTAAAACTGTTTGTGAAAACACATCCACCCTAAAGCCTCTGTCAACTCAAAGCTAACTATAGTGACACGATGCAATGGCTGCAGGAGCAGGGGACATTTATTACAACCCCTTGGAAAGAAAGCTTACTCTCAGACAGTTTCCAAGTATTCAGGCCCACATGAAAAATGGCCCATGAAAGTTGATGTACGGCTTAAAGTCTACATTTGCTGTTCCTCGACTTTAAGCAGCAACTTAGAGGAAGAGTATGTATGCCAATTCAGAAGTACGCTACTTCATCTAAAGACAGAAAATTAACTTCTTGCCTTATGTCAATATTTTTGATTGTGATCCTAGGATGAATTATGTGACATGTGTTCATTTTCAACTTTTTCCTAAAATCACTTTACGTCCCATACTAGGGCCTTATTTAAACAATAACAACTTCCAATTTATTAATTATACAAATCAGCATAAGTTTTATCATTTTTTGTTCTTGATAGGAAAAGTTTCTACTCACCCACTTTTGTTACAGAATAAAATTTCTCTGTTAAATTATTCAGTTGTTAGTTAAAAGCACATGGTAACTAAAACAAACTGAAATGATAATAATTCAATATGTTTTCTTTCTCTTAGAAAAGGCATTATGAAAACTTAGAACAGTTTTATCATTTCCCCATTTGTTATACTTAACTACAAGTAAGAGTAACATTCACATTGAAAAATAGATATATGAAGAATGCCCAGCAGCACTAATCATTATGAAGTATAAAACAAACCAAAAAGGAGAGAGTGCTTCACTCCTGTGAGAAGGGCTATAACCAAAAGATAAACGACAACACTGCTGGATGGAATCTAGTTTCTTTTCTCTCCCTAGGGAAAACAGTAAGGAAGTTTCTTAAAAATTTAAAATTAAAGATAGAACTACTATGGGATGCAGAAATCTGATCTATAGTGGGTATATGTCAAAGGGAAATGAAATTAACGCACTGAGAAGATACCTGCCCTCCCGTGTTTATGGCAGCTCTGTATACAATAGCCAAGATATGGGATGAGACTCAGGTGTTCACAAACAGATACGTGAAAATGAAAACCGTGTATATATGTGATGGAAAAATACAGAAATTGGAGCCTTGCCCAAAATATTCAAGTCCATTAATTATTGTGTTTACAACACATTTGACAATTAGCTCACTTCTCTTTAAAGGGTATGTGTGTACACACAGCTTACATGTAGGGCACAGGATCTCAGCTTTGGTGACAGCTGCGTTTAGCCCGGCTTGGAACACCATCAAAGAGGGGCCATCAGACCTCTGCAAAAGCCCCCCGGACATGCATTTCCTTTCTGCCTCTGTGCAGAGGGAATCATTCCAATACTTGGAAGAAAATAACTAGGGGAGGATATCATCCCTCATACAGATAGTAATTCTAGCATACAGAAGAATTCAGGAACTTCTAAGAATAGCCGTGAAAGCTTCCGTACTTCTCAAATCTTTTCCAAATGTTAAAGTTTAAGCCCTTCTTAATGAAGACCACACAGCACTGTTTTCCCTAAGAATTCTCATGTGTCAATAACAAAGTATTCATGAGCTGTACCTTAATATTCATGCACATAAGCTCAGTGTTAATTATGGAATCAAAATTTGCCATATTATTTGTATCTCCAAAGTCTGAGTAGGACATGACAGAATAGCTTAATATCTTCTACTTATTTACTCAGTTCATGAAAAAACCTTAATTCTCTGTTTATTAATTCCCTATTTATTCAATTGTCCATTTATTCCCTATTTATCTATTTCCCTATTTATTAATTGTTCTTTTATTTACCATATGTAGAACTTGAAATGCCAACTATAAAAATTTATGTGGCACTAATGTTTTCATTTCCTAAATACCACGATAGACATGGTAGATAGTTGTAATTTTGGATAATTTCCAGTAAAATCATATTCTTACTTTTGAATTTGTCATATTTACCCATCAAATAATCCTTTATATATCAATTAAATAACTAAATTATTTACTGAAAAAGAGAAATGTTGGTGACACTGTGATAACTTCTAGGAAAACCAGATTTATGCTTTCTGGAAGACGATGTTGGAATCTGTCGAGCTTATATTACCAGGTATTTCTATAGCAACAAGACAAGACAGTGTGAGCCTTTTGTATATGGCGGCTGCCTAGGCAACCTCAACAATTTTGAATCATTGGAAGAATGTAACAACACCTGTAATGGTTCAGGTAAGTTCATTCTCCATGTGATTAGCACCCTTTCACACATAAGGCATCTCAAAGAATGTTCAGATTTACTAAGTATTGTTTTAGCCATATAAATACTTTCATATAGTTCACTGACCAGAATATTGTAATATAATTTGGGTATAATGGTGGGATTTGTGAAATTCCTATTTTTATATAGATTTGAGGACAAATAGGTATGTGGAAACCATCACTTGAAATCAACCTGTTTTATCCACTTATATAGCTTAAAGGAGCAATTTAAATATTAACAGCTAGACATTGTTGACCATGAACTCCAAATTTCCTCCTGGAACTATTGTTTTTTTTATATACAAATATATTTTAAGTTCACTGCTTGCAAATTTAATGGAGCAATGTGACTGAAATTTCCAGAACTCTTCTTCAAACAACTGTTGTGCTTTGCTTCGTCTATACAAATACGAAATTGTGACAATGCTTTCAGATTTTAATTCATCATGTTCTTTTTCAGAGAAAGATCTCCACGAGGATCATTATAAAACCACCCCCGTTCCGCTTGTTACTGTAAATACTAAATCTTTGACTTTACAATCTGCCAGAGACCCTAGGATTTGGGGTAAGAATTTCATTTTTTTATTCATTCCTGAAAAAATATTATTTTGGTAGCAAACAAAGTGCACTGTGTATTAGAAGTGTCCCTTTCAAAATAGCTATTTTTTTATTTAGTAGTATATGTGTTGGCACATGAGACTCAACACGTTGAAGACTTATAATCCCACAAAAGAGATACTTTCTCTAATCCTCCTGAAGTATGCTCTGAGGAGGAATTTTGATTACAAATCCCATGAAAAACTTTCATATGACATTTAACTCAATGCTAAATTTATCTTATAAAATAATGCTAGGAATTACCAGCCTCAGTGTGTGATGGTAAATCATTTTCCTGGAAGCCATGTGCTAATGCAGTGTAAAGTGTTTTTAAATTGAGCAGGGAGCTGGGCAAGGTCTCTGGTGTTAAAAGGCAGACTGGAAAGTGCTGGAGTCTCCCTCCCAAAGGGCATGTCACTACAGAGGGAAGTTCTTTTGGACTGCTGCAGAGTTCCCTTCGGGATGCTGCCCTGTCAGCATATTTATCAGATTGAGGTGAGCATAGGGAAAAAGCCCCTGAAAAATGCAAAGCTGAGGAAATAGTGTAAGTACTGGAAAACAAAACCAGAAAATGTAAATATCTGGACTGCTAGAAAGATTTTAAATAGCTGAAAATTAAACAATATAAGTAGAAAGTCTTACTTTGATCATAAAATCAGGTGTGATCATTCAGGAACTGGAGCTTTCACTTAGAAGCAGTGTATATCAATATGTCAAATATAATCTTGGCATGAGGTTGAGGAGTTCCTATAGCTACTACAACTGAAAACATAGTATTAAGAAATGCTAGTGCTTGGCCCAGGAATTGTTCCCCTTGGCCGTATATCAGCATCAGTTGGGAATCAGAACCAGAAAAACAGATTGGCAGCAAGCAACAGAAAACAAAGAAAAATTCTGTTTCGATGGATTTAAATGACTGTAAAAGTCCACTGGAGTGCACCTAGAACAGGGACTGTGCAATCCAGCTTTGTCTTACTGAGACCAAATCATTCACTGGACTGGCTTCAGCCCCTAGTGCTACATGCTAGAATCACACAGAGGATTTGCAACATGCTTGTAGATGGACCAGAAAGTGTAAGGAGACCTCAAATCCAAGAGGTGGGAGAATGAAGTCATGTTTACACCCACATCACCCTTTGGTCCTGGCCACGCCCCCTTGTCCCATCTGCTCCCCACCACCCCATCTATGTAACCGCTGTGCCCCACTTAACAATCAGGTATAAGTGTGAGATCTACAGTATAAATATCTGTCTGGAAAATGTTTTTGATTTGAAATCTTCAGAAATGAATGGCCAGACTGGGGATATGGCTCAGTAGCAAAACACCTGCCTGGCAAGCACAAGATCCTTAGCTCAATTTCCTGTTCAAAAAAAAAAAAACATGAATGGCCAACTTATCTCAAGAATTAGTGAATAAATTTCAGGTATTCAGGAAGTGCCCTAATAATAATATTGTCAAAGGAATGCAAATTTGCAGTGGGAGCTGACCAATATGAGTTTTTCAAAATTCCTTCAGGTCTTTAGTTTCTATAATTAAAGCACTCAATTCACCCACAGATGAATTTAAGTCTTATTTCTAAATATTGCTTTGTTTGTAATAAGTGTCACTGTTTCTGATTTTATAGGTAAAACGCTTTCATTGCATTGTGCTTTTATTTCTTTCCAACATTATAACATTCAGCTCTATAACTTGTTTTCTCCACTTAAATACCACATATTCAAAAGCATGTTATATATTCTTGCTATAGAAGATGTAAAAGTTTATGACAGAGGGTTTACTGACACATACCTGCAAATTAATGTATTCAATCAGGTTTCAATATGTTTCACTATTTTTGTTTGAATTAAGTACTAATTCAAGTAGAGATTTTCAGTCATTTATTTTTAAAATGAGTAGAGTGGATTAGTCCAAGGGTAGTTTTACCTTGAAGTTTTACCAAGTATAAAATTTATTATTATTTTGCAGACATCCTATCAAGTAGGAAAGGGAAAATGAGGAAAATAAGTGTGAGAAAGTAACATTAATATGTTTCAAATATTTCTTGGCATATGTCCATTGTAGGTTTCTATGAATGATACCTATGGAAAAGTGTAATAAATAAGTAGTTTTAAAAAATACTAAGCAAGTAGTAAAATTTGATAATATGAATTTAAAAGAAAGCATTAATAAGCATTTTATGGAAAAGAATAGGCATTTGAAAGGTAGTTGTTTTCACAGTAAATGCATTTACAATTAAAGCAAACATTTATTTATTTTGTTCAGAGGGCATTTTCCTTTTGATTACATGGATTTGCATTAAAACCTACATTCCTATAGCCAAGTGGATCTCTTTTTCTTTTTTAGGAGAATTTATTGTTTCTTTTTTCTTTCTAAACTAAGACACAAAATGGTATTGCAAAAGCAAGGTTGAGGGATTTTATCCTAAGGGTGAGTTACTTTGTGAAGGTGGGCATTGAATCTTCCCAAATTGTCCTTAAGGGCACACACAACCCCCCCAGCTGTCTTGTCCAGGACACAGAAATTGAAGGCAGGTGTCCCATTGCCCCTTCTAAATCTTCTGCCTGCTTTGTCCCAGGGGGCTGCTAAAGTCTAGAAGTAAAAGCTCTTGATTTCCCAGTTCAAAAGATTGTATCTATCACTGCATGCAATTACATTAATATGTTATATTTTAAGAAATTTGGTTCATAGTTTATGTAAAACCTTGTTTTTTCAAGCAGTGTATATCAATATGTCAAGGGTTGGTAAATGTAAAAGGCTCGTGGTGGCTATCTGTTGCCATAGAAAACATGCAAATCTTTTAAGGTTTCAGGTCAGTGTGCAGGAGTCATAGCATAAATGAAATCACAGTCCTTTAAAATGCTTGCCCTTAAATAAGAATCCTTAGGTAGAGTATTCGGGTATTCCAAAATTTAATTATTGTTTATTAAGTAAAAGACATAATTTTGACATTCTCTGCACAGGCTATTAGAAAAATAATTTAGAAATTTTGCTTAATGTTTAACCATTGCTAAAATAAATCTTGATAAATTCTTTTTTAAAATTTTTATTTATTAAGTGCTCACTATTATAAATAGATTCATGAATATGTGTTCCTGGTGATCTTTCTAGACTCAAAATGCTTGAATATGTATTAAACCCAAGGGACATTTAGTTTTTCCTTTTATTTTTGTGGTTGAATTTTCCAAGTCTATTTGTGTAATTTCAGAGATTGACTCTTACTCTTCCCTATAGAAATTTTGAAAAAGATCATTTTAAGCACTGTCCTAGATGAGATCATTATTTGAGTTCAACTAGCTGAATTAAAAGAATCTCAGGTGACTTTCTCTTAACGTGTTCTCGCTGCATGTGTAAGAGAAAGAATTCCAGAGCGGTTCCTCCCGATGCTCAGTTTTATGCATAATCTTCAGAATGAAAAGACTTCACAAGTCTTTCCCCTCCCCCCCATGATTGGCAGTATGTGTAATACATAAATAAAAGACCCTTGAGCACAAAGACCTGGATTGAAATCCCAGCTATTGCATTTAAGATATTTCTTCGCCTCTGCAGAATGGGCGTGGAGATACGGTAGTGCTAGTGTGATAGGTTTCTGCGCGATGCGGTCGGCGGGTGCACCCAGTTCTCGGGACAGAGCCCGGCACCTGGGGAGTGCTGTTGGTGCTTCTGCTATTCTCCGTGGGATTCCTCGCAGTCCAATTCACTGCCCAGGCCATAGGTTCTCATCTGTCAAACAGCTCTGTAAGTTCCCACTTGCAGAAGAAATAGATATTTCAGCATATGCAAACTATCTAATTATCCAGATAAGGGCAAAGAAAGCTGAAGGTAGCGGTGAAGGGTAGAAGGGAAGGTGACAGAAAAAGAGTTAAGATGTATTATGTAAGATGCGTGCAAAAAACACCCACAATAAATGTCCTCATTATGTACTGCAGACACATACTGATAAAAAATAATAACAAAAGGAAAAAATAGTATCTATTTGAGACATACTCTCTCAAAATCACAAGTAAATTTAAAACAAATTCACACTAGAACTAAATTAAGCCATATATACAGACTCACATGGTTTATAAGTATTTCTTAAAAATGAGTCAAGTGCATTGTCAGGAATGAATGTCATGGGGCTTTGAATCCAAAAGTTGATTTGTATAATTTAATTTTTAACACTTTATTTTTAGTTTTTCAACACTTTCAACTTTCCAAACATCCAGTGTTCACCACTATTTTTTTCTGTCATTCTAATCAGAACACATGGAAATTTCTATTCATTGCTCTTTTCCTTCTCATTACATTCTAGAGCATTTTCTGAACAAATTAAAACAATAATAGCGTTTATGTATATGTTTCTGTGTCTCCCATTTGTGGTCCTATCTGTTTTTCTCAGATCATCAGCCTGTCCTGTTTAGGTTTCTGAGACTATTATCTGTCACTCAAACAAGGACATTGATGAGAGAAAAAGTGGGATTCTGGAGAAATTTAGTTACATAGTCATTTTAAATATATGAAGAAAATTAGAAGTGTCATTTTGATATATCAGTGAAGTAGTTTCCTCTTTAGAAGCATTTCAATTTTCTAAAATTATATACATGTTGAGAATGTTATCTCCAAAATCTAAGCCTCAATTAATATTGACTTAGGCAAAGCTAGTCATATAGGCATGCAACAGACAGCTACAACACAGATGGGGCTGGTGTAACTCAGACATTTATATATATATATATATATACACACACACACACACACACACACACACACACACCATGACATGATCAGAAACCTGACATACAACTAAATTATTTACATATACACATATATACAGGAAATATATAACATGAATTATATATGACTTTTTTGGCATGATTGAGCTTGCATGACTACATCTTCCAAACTGAGCAACTGCTTTGAAGATAACAATACACAATATATTAACCATTGTTAATTTCCTATATGTGACCTTTTTGACATCACAATTCTCTTTCTCTGCAGCCCTTATATTATAAAGTAATCTTTAATCAGACTAAACTGGAAGAGTTTCACAAAAGAACTCTTAATGGATCCATTCTTTTTCTGTATTAATTTAATCTCATCTACTTGCTCTAAGTTTGCCTGCATTATCTGTTAGTTCTTTAACTGTTCCAGATTTTCTCACTCTGTCTTAATATAAAAATGTTCAGTTCATTAAAACTGTTCTCTTCATTATAATTAAACACAAATTATTCACTCTCCTTCTATGTGACGTTTTATGTGGTTTCTCCCGTGAAACTTTCACTGTCCCACCTCATCGTATCTCAGCTGCACAGTCACTAACATAAAGAATCCTGCTTCCTTTTCCTCCCGGCTTCCAAATATGATTTGTCAAATGCTTGTGATATTTGAGGGCGTGTTTCCTATGCTGCTCTGACTAGATTATAAGCTTTGAAGGAAGAGATGATACTTTTCTAGCCAATCTCTCCTCCAGCATTTAGTCCAGTGTTCAGTACAGTAATGATGATTTATAACTTTTAATCATTAATTTTGTGATCCACAGTTACAAAAGAAGGAACAAATGATGGCTGGAGGAAAGCTGATCATGCTTACCAAGTCTTCCTCAGCGCCTTCTGCATTCACGTATCCATAGTGCTTTTTAGGATTTGATAGCATTTATGTATATGTTGATATCTGTCCTTCAGGAATTTCCTTAATATTTATACAGTATATGTGATACCTATAACAATGTGCCATTAATAAAGTTTTCATATTTACATGCATAGTTACTACAGTCCTCTCAACTTTTTTGCTGGTACATTCCTAACTAGCAAAGAAAAACTAATGTTCTCAAGTATTTGTGTTGGTTCTGGGCCTTTTTGGTGGACTTGATCTTTCGTAGAAAAACGTGAGTTATGTTCCTAATTCTCATAGAGCCCTTTGCTTCTTGCACATGAACTCCTAATGACCACCTTAGGATTACTTTATGGTAATTTGGAAAAAAATCATCTTTGGGTAGACTTTGAAGATTTTTTTTTTTTTTTTTTTTGCGGTACTGGGGATCGAACTCAGGACCCTACGCTTGCTAGGCAAGCACTTATTCCACTGAGCTATATCCCCAGCCCCTTTGGGTAGACTTTAAAAGCCTATTGCCACCCCAAGCTCTGGCACAGCCTGCCCTCCTGAGCAAAGGACACCTGTGTGTTTGACCTGGTTTATCATTACATCTTCCAGGCTGCAGGGCCCCAGAAACTCACTGGATGTCATGTTAAAGACCATTCGGCTACTTGAATTTCTCTCTGTCTGTGTCTGTGTCTCTCTGTCTATCTCTCCCTGTTTCTCTCTCTCTCCTATACTCAGCGTATGAACTAGAGACCAGCTTCCACATCTGTGTGGAAAAACTGGAAAGAAAATGAGAATATATACATATGTACTATCTTGACCTTCTGAAAGAGGAGTTATACTCATAGAGGACTCAATCTACTGCCAAATGCTATCATCAGTATAGTCAATTTACAGATCTTCAACACAACACTGCCTGTGCTTTTGCCTCCTGATGAAGACATGGTCACCTGAAGCCACGGAAACTTTCTGAGAAGAAGATATCCACAACTGAAGACTTACACAGTCAGCTTCATAGGTATTCTCACAAGTCACGCATACCACAGCAATTCTGAAAATCCTCATTTCATCGCCAGCCCACCCACAGCTCCAGGGAAGTAATCTGCCTAGCAGATGTGCTCTCGTATCACAAAGCGTAGGACCAGCCCTCATAATCAACACAGGCCTGCATGTTAAGTCTGGTGCCTCGCGGTGATGTTCTGCCAAACTAGCTTTCTAAAAATAGATAATTTGTGGAGAGCACCCACAAGGGCTCCTACCTCCTGGCAGGGAGCTGCTGAGAGGCGGAAATGTAGCTCTTTCTTTCTGCAGCCAGCCAAAGGCAGTCACCCTAGGGGGCCAGTGCTCCCCTCCTAATCCCGCTGTTCCAGAGTGCGCCTGGAAGCTCACCAAAGGGGAGATCTGCCCCTATCGTAAGCGTCCTCCAGAGAAAATTTTCTACAACTTTAGCATTCACAGACCTTTACAGGGAAAATATTCACAGACTCTCAAAGCATAAAGCAAATTGTTTTACCTGATGTCATTTTTTTATTAACAGATAAAGTAGGAATCAACATTTTGTTTGTATAAAAAAACTAGTAATTAATACGATGCAAACAAACTACTAATATGTTAAATGTTACTTGATAAATATTATTTGATACACGTTTTTTGGTCAAAAAAAGGAGTAAAATATTTACTGCAATATAAACTTGACCTTGAAAGCCACAGAGTAAGCTATGGATGAAATGGGGTCAGTTGAGAAAAGGCTGTGCTGTTCTGTGCAGTGTGTCATTCCTGGGAAAACAAGGTTCTGTCGGAATGCTGGACAGTCTCTGTAGGAATCTTAACAGGAATATATTTGAGAAGCACTGGTACAAGATGTGTTGTTTAAGATGTCCCAACTCAACCTTTTAGATTGTGGAGTGTTATTTCTAGTTTTCAGTCCTGTCTAACACCACTGACGTCTACAGTGGATACAGTCTGTGATTGGGTTGCAGCCTAATCTCTCTGATTCCAAACAAAGCCTGGAACCATGGTCTGTCGTTTAGAATCAACCTAATAATTCTCATCTTCAAATCCACCAGCTCTCTGGCTTGGCCCCATGGCCCCCTGTTCCAGCTTCCTTGTTTGGTGACCTGTTTTGATGAAATATCCTTCTGTGTGAACCTGAAAAACAATAATTTCATGCCCGTAAATGTGGGTGAGATGCATCTTGTACATTCATAATCTGAGCTTTAGGGAAGAAGGCATCGGAGGTCGGATAAAATAGAGGCTTTCTGACAACTTTCTCTGAAAAAATTATTGCAATAGCTTTGCCCACTTATTTTTAAAAACCCCCAGTTACTTTACACAATAATATATAACTTTACACACTAATATATCCCAATAAGACATTGACTTTATGGAAAGAAAGATGTGGATTTAAATCCTATTTCTTCTATATCTTAGCTTGGTCTGTGACTTTGAAAAAAGTCACACAACCTCTCTCAACCTCAAGTACTTCACTTATTCTATTCAGAGAGTAACGTCATAAAATATTTGCGAATATCATAAGAGCACAAAATGATTAATCTATAATATTAGGAATCAGTGTTTAGCATATAAGAACTCAGAAATATTAATATTGGTGGGGGTTTTTAATTATGTTGATAATAACCCAGTTTCATCTGAGCAATAGAAAAGAAATAATCAGGAGTATTTTTGTAGATGTTTCATTATAATTTTAATACAATTAAAATATGTAACTTTGAAGAATTTTATTTCATATTATAATTATCTGAAATAATATAGACCATGTAGAGTCCAAATATAACTATAAAGTACAGGTATATTTGTGTGTCTTTGTGTCTCTAGGCAGAGGATTTATGAACCTATCTTCCCAAACTTTATCCTTTGAAGCGTAGATCTGAGCATTTTCTAATTGTAATCAGCTCAACAAGAATTGACTGGATTTACCTGGTGAGATTCGCAAACCGCACTGGAAATATAAGAATAATAACTATGAGGATTGTTTTGTCCTTTATATGTGTACCTGTCCAATGGGAGGACTTGGACTTCTGAGTGACACATCTGCCTATCTGACCTACCCAGTGGAAGCTTCACAAGTGGGGACAGTCACAAAACTGCTGTGCATCCATCCGGCAATGTCAAAGTCAGGTTTTTTGCTTTCTCAGAACCTGAGCTCTATCTTCTGTCTGTCATCTGCCTGGGTTTGTTTGCCTAGATGGGGGCCAGTCTGAGAGGTCACCATTAATTCCCTGGTATTCACAGAATTTTCTAAGTAAAGCCATGATTTTAAAAAGGTACAATAAAATGATAAATTATACAACTATTATGCTTTATTCCATAATAGTTACTCGAAATATTTCAACTTCTTGGTCAACAGATCCAGAAACAATAGATATGTCTGTAACTCTCTGCTCACATTCAATCTGGCACTGACTATGAGCCATTCTCACTGAAATTGCTTTAGGGAGGGTCAGTCTATAGTCTCCTCTATGAAAACCACTGGCCTCAGCCTTCGTGTATCTGACTGAGCTTATTTCATATATGAAGCAGCTTGTCTTCTCCATCCTTCAGGACTCCCAGTGGTTCATTAATATCTGCATCACAGAGTCTAAATATATCAAGATTCAAGAATGTTCTAAATCTACTTTTCCATCTTTTACCTCACTGCATCTTCCATACATTGTGTTCTGAAGAAATCCTGGGGTTTCCATAGGATGAAATAAATGGGAAATATTCCAGCCCTCCAACTCTTCCTTTCATCTGCAGACTCATCTGTCTGCTCTGCTTATGACAATACCATTCATCTTGAGAAGCTATGAACCAAATAAACACTAATTTTTATCTTTTATTAACACCTGATAGAGATTTTATTTTGTACATCTGTCACAAAGAAAAGTTTTTTCTACTGTATTTCAAGAGGTAATTATCTTTAAAAACTTACATTCTTAACAGTTTCATAATTTGTCACTTAGTATAGCTTTTTCCTTTTTTGTGTTCTGAAAAAATCCTGAATGATGATGCATCTGTGGACAATGCCCCTGGGTTAGACAGCAGTTAAGTGAAGGAATCCAACTCAGCAAATATGTACTCACTTCTCATTTTCCTTTTTAATCTGTGGAAGCTTTCCTGTCCTTGCAAGATTTTTTATAGTTTATTCTCTCCAATCTCCAGTGTCAAATTCCCTGGCTTCCCACTCACTCCAATTTGGCCTCAGTGACGTAGCCCATTACATTCACAAAAAGATCCCTAAAGTGTTTATTTTCTCAATCCTTCCCTCTTTTCAACACTGTACAGACTGTCACTGACAGCTTAATACCATTCCTCCTCTGTGTGCTTCCCTGTAGTACAGAGAGGATGACAGTCGTCTATTTCTAATCAAAAATGATTTCATTCTCCAGCCCTGTACTGATGACTTCACACATAGACTGACCCTAAGAAATCATTTTTATTGTGTAATTAGAGCATTGTAATTTCAGACAGTTCAAAAACAAAAAAAGGAGAAGAAACTCAATCATATTCATAATACACAGAAGCAGTCTTTGTCATTATTCTGGTAGGTTTCATTTTGCTATTTCAAATATTTTTTGGAAACTTATCATGCAATAAATTAAGTGAAAGGACTGGAAGTAGCTTTGGAGGAGCTCCAACAACATATAAAGAGCTCAATATAAGTCAATTTATTACTTTTACTTAGAATTGTAACCTAGAAAACTTCTTATTCTGTGATAAAGCTACCTCTGTAATAATCAGTTTTTCTACTGATCGCTCAACTTTCAGCTTTTTAACCAATAGATTACATATGGATTATTTTCCAGTTTTATATATGTCTGGCTCTATATGCATATGTATGTGCTAATTTTCTATGTTCACACAAAACATAGAAAATTATATTTTACCTATAATTATATTTTTCTAATAATTACA
This sequence comes from Dinomys branickii, assembly GCA_004027595.1. Lineage (NCBI taxonomy): Eukaryota > Metazoa > Chordata > Mammalia > Rodentia > Dinomyidae > Dinomys > Dinomys branickii. Next base: position 18,079 of record PVLD010002336.1, on the reverse strand, counting down.
TTTAACTAATTCTAAGATGTATGTTTCTCAACATTTTAAGATGACTGTAAGCATAATGAAGCTTGTAATATACTATATACTAGTATAATTGTGTTTTTCTTTATAAATGCCACATGAAATAATGTATCTTAGAGTCAATAGCACCTTAGATTTTATGTAAGTGATATTTTACAAATATTGGAGAAACTATAAGCAGTTATTTGTCCTGTATAGTACTTCTCTACTCTGTATTGGTATGGCAGGGAAGAAAAACTGATCTGTAGTAAGTAAATATAATGCATTAAGGTCTTTAATCTGTTAACTAATGTTTATATTCTTTTAAAACATCATTGTATCCACATATACATGAATGTTTATGGAAAATTCAGTACATCTACCAAATTATAAATTAAATATGGTTTTGGTACAATTCTAATTTTACAAATATCTCCAGAACTTTCTGAACAAAAAATATTCATAAGTCTTATGGAATTTAAAAAATTAATTGAAATGATTTATATATCTGTATAATAGACTAAATATATTACAGTAATTCATGAAATGGATTATTGCACACATACTTTAAAATGACCTATAAGCACATAAATCATGAAGCATATCCTTAAATAATAATAAGGATCAAGTATCATAAGAGGCAGAGTAAAACGTAATTGCATATGAAAATAATTTTGGGAAAGATATTTACCAAACCATTACAAGTGATTTAAGGACAAAAATCCAATAATGAAGAAAACTTTACAGTTATTTTACAATACATTTTCAAAATTATTTCTCTTTACTACAAAATTCTGGGGAGAAAACCAAAAGCATAACTTCTCGTTTAATTTCTTTAAAGTTTCAGCAGACAAAACTAATCAACAACTCATGAGTTGGTTCATGAATTCTAATTTGCTCAGTAATGTTGAAGCCTAAAAGGCATGTAAAATTGGAGAGAAGGAAAGATATTACTTTACTCAGAGTGAGTACAAGATTCCAGGTTCACAGGAAAAATTTCAAAGAAAATTTACATGAACCACGTGGCCTGTCAAACACTCTGGATCTCCCTTCCATTATAGTAGTGTCACTAGATCATGGTAGCTCCTGACAGAAAAAAGGGGGAATCCTGAGTTCAGAAATCCCTCGAAACCTCCTACATGGAAGCAAATCAACTTGTAACGGTAGGATGAAGACCGAATGCATTTCTTATTCCCTCTGGAAAATGAACAGAAGTCAGGTTAGTGTCTTTTTACTTTATCTTAAATTATTCTGTGACTAATTATAACCTATACCAAACAAATCACATTGTGTAATTACTTCAAAACCTTTATATTTCCTTTCATTTTAGATATTAAAGTCTGGATTTTGAATAGGTGAGTGTCTATTTCTGTCTAGAATAAATATGTTAATTGAAAAGGGGCAACCTTGTTTCCCTGTATGCTTAAAAATTGAACTTTCTTAGAAAGTTGGAGATGTAGCAGGATGCTAATGGATGACTCAAAAAGCACTCAGTCTAATGTGTCTTTAGGAACCCACCAACCCTAGGACTATAATTCTACTGTGATCTATGCCATGGTCAACCAATAATTTAGGCATGGTGGTTCACATCTGCAATGCTAGCATTCTGGGAGGCTGAGACAGGAGAATCACAAGTTTCAACCCACTCTGGCAACTTAACAACTTAGCAATACCCTGTCTAAAAAATAAAAACAAGATGAGAATGTACCTCAGTGCAAAGACTCTGGGTTCAATCCTAAGTACCAAACAACAACAACAAAAAAACAAAACAAAAAATGTTTAAATGATTGGTGAGGAACTGAAGTAGTTGACACTTAGGTGAAATCCACCTTCTGAAAAGTAGTTTTTCCCAAGTGTCCCAAACAGATAATAAATTATTGCATTTGTAAACACTTCTAAAAATTACCTACATATCACACAATATCTTGAGTGATTAATTTCCACTATTAGCCCACTATGGAAATATTGTTTCTGGTTGGAGGAACTCTGCTGCATCCAGTACAGCTCCCAAAACTTTAGAAAGACAGTGGGGCATTAAGAAGACAGGAGTCAATGTACAAAAGCTAGGGTCAGGTGGAGTCCTCTCTCCTGACAAGAGAAGGAACTGCCCTGTACCTACAGCGTGTTTATTATACAATCAGCTTATGAACAAATTTATGTGCAGTTTAAAGGAAAGGTAGAATCTGGAACAGAAAAAATAATCTACTAGCAGAACAGCAAGTCTTGGGGACAAGAGAAAACTGTTATCTCAAGCGAAGGTCAAGTTACTATGTGCATCAGCTCACTGAGCTGTATGCACTTCTCATGGGGCCCTGCCAAGCTCCTGATAAGGAGTGCCCTCCTTAGATACCTGAGGTACAGACAAGCAGCTTCACTCCCAACATCTCCTCCTTTTCTATTTCGCAGTTGAAGATCCTAATGATGTTGTTTGAAGGCAAGGGCAAAGATTTGTCTTCAGGAGATACTCCAGAAGACTAATAAGCAAATTATTAATACAAAAATAAATATAATGGTGCCCAATATCATGATGACTCCATGACATGCCATATTAAAAGGATTAAATCCATTCAGTAAGTCAAGTACAGACGTAGCTTCTTGAGCTGAAGTGAGAACATTGACTTGGTCATGTTGAAGAGTCATAATTTGTTGATGGAGTATTTGTAAGTTGGAACTTATTTTATTATGGTGAAATATACCCACTAAGTGTGCGGCCACCTTTTCCCAATCCCACTGAGTTTCATTGTATGGCAGAGCAGTCACACATATGTGGCTAAATTGAGCATAGCATTGTGACCTCTGGCGATATTGAAGGGCTTTCACTTGATTATCTGTATCTAAAACAGTTGCATCAGGGGCATTGACTTGTACTTTTAGTTTCAAATCTATATCTTCTTGGGTTTATAAAGCATATGATGTGTTTTTTGCCAGATGATTGAAAAATATGCAGTTTTTTTTATAGCTCGAGTAGACAGGTATAGGGAAGATGATATAACACAGAGAGGAAAGGTAGCCACTACACTATTATAATTAAATGGTGAATATTAGCACCAGAGTGGCCACCCAGAAGTTGGGATTGATTAGTAAAAAGAGGTATGGAAGCAGAAGCTGCTCAGAGTAAGGGGTGAGCCAAGAGTGGACAAGGAAAGGATGTCCAATAGGGCATAGCGTGTGAAGTTCCTCCATGCGGAAAGACCAGGGTAAGCATGGCCAAGGAAATTGCAGCAGGGTTGTTAGATTTCCACTCTTGCTTACCATCTCCTGAGCATCCTGGATCAATTTCTTTAGTTGGCCGTGGATCAGGTATGGCTCCATCCTCCTCTGTTAAGAGTGGTGCGGTCTCTGAGGCATCATTGCTTCAGAACTGAGCACCAGCCTCTTAAAAGGTGAAACCAACTCCTTTTCTTGGTTTTGGTCCATGATACAGCCAGACAGCACACTCTAAAAAGACACAGGCATACCCTTAGGCCCATGTGAGTAACATACTAGATCTCCTTCATATCCACTTTAAAGATCCTTCCAAAGGACACAGGCTATCTTCAATTCCTTTACCTGATTGAATTGTCTGTTTGCTGCTGTAGTCTCATCCTCAAAAAGATTTAAAAAGTTAAGAGTCTAGGGTGCCAAGTGAAGACTATTATGGTGAATTGTATAGGGAAGGATTCTCCCTTTTCTGTTTTGTGGTTGAAGTTTGAGCAAGTGATTTTTTTTTTTTTTTTTTACCTTGAGAGTTATAGAGAAGTCTCATGGTAAGGAAAATGAGGAGATCATTACAAAACATTTGGAAAGCAGTACTCAAATAAACCAGGCCGTTGTCAGTCTTAAGTGTTCCTGGGCAGTAAGGGTACCAAAAGCATCTAAGCAATAAGCAATGACATGTTCAGCTGCCTGAAAAGTGCGGGCAGAAGCAAAAATAAATCTTGAGGAAGTAGCCACTGAAACATGGGCCCAACAAACTGGTCGAGCCTGTTTTTGGGTTAAAGGAAACTGTGTGCACATGGCAGAATCAGTTAGATGGATAGAGGGAAGGTGGCATGGGAGGCAGAAGCCTGTTGAATGACATTTGAGATAGTAAGATGTGTAATAACCAGGAAAATGTCTATCATAGTGTTGTTGATAGTGAAAGGGCCTGGCAGTTGAGAATGAGAGCATAAATGTTAATAAAACAGGAGACATGGAGAGACAGAATAACAGTTGGGAGGATATGAAAGAGATCTTTTTGGCCAGTGTATATAGTGGCAGTTTTAATGAGGTGCACTGCACTATAAACATAAGTGCTATTGGAAAAGCACTTAATGGGATTGGACGAATGATCTTGCACAGCCCATATGATAGCAATTCAGTCTTTTGTGCAGAAGATAAACTTATATCTTGTATGTGAGAAGAAGAGGCTATGAAATACATTCCTGTGTTTGAAGGAGGCCCTTTTGGTTTATTTAATTGACTTTTAATAGATTGAATTGTTCTTTTTCTTAAAACTTATCCTGGATGAATGTGTTTATAGCCATAGTCTTTTGTGCTGAAGGCCCACCCCTGTCTAACTGCCTGCAATAAATGTAATAATTTAGCTCTTCTCTGAAGAGCTGTCCTCAACTGCGGTTAGAAGAGACTGGGCACAGTCTTCATCTTGACTGCTTTGAGCTTAAAAGGGTTGATGTAAAGGAAGACCACAATAAGGGACCATCTCCAGAGAGCTTCTCCAATGGAACTTGGGTAGAAGTCTTATTGGAGTTTGCCAGTTAGGAGTTCTTTTTATGAAGTTGATCCAGTGGATCCTAGTAGATGGAATCTAACATTTACTATTGGTATGAGCACTTGAAACTTGGCAGGCTCTAGGCAAAAGTAAATAAATTTTTGAGAAATTAGAGCATGCACAAACAAAGCATGAACAGTAGAATGGAAAAGCAGATTTGAGGAAAGGCTGTCTAGAAACCATTTTTAATGGACTAGAATAGTAATTGCAACCCATTATCTCTTAGAATTCTTTTATAGATGGAGAGTGATATTTTGTCTCATGTCTCTCTAGTTTCAGCTGATCTTACCTAAAGAATTTGAAGGTTATTGAGCTTTCATAGGTTTTATTTAAATTATTAGTACTGAAACATAACAGTGGCTAGCTATTAGCATAAGTGGAAAATGCCAGAAGGGGGTAGTGATTCAAGTCCTTTCCTATATCTAGTTTAGTATTATGACATTGCTTTAAGTATCTCTTAGTTATATTTTTTTTGCTGGATGTTCAAGACAAAGTTAAGTTGAGACCTATATTAATAAAATTTAACCTCTTGCTATCTATCAAATTCAGTAAGACTCTTCAGGATTTTCCTTGGAACCATGTAAAATGCCTCTCAGTGCTTATGTTAGTGTCAGCCATATGGATGAGTCGTAGCTTTTGTTTGACCAGGTAGCTTTTTGTGAAAACTACCAGAGTTGTAGGATGTTGCAGAAAAGGTTTCCTCATACCCTGGGTCCTTTTTGACCTCCAAGGTCCAGGGTCAAAATATTGGCTGTGCTCTTATCCAATCTAGCTTTCTAGCTTTTTGATCTCCAAACCTCAAACACCAGAAGAAAGTATAGATGAGCTTAGCATTGCAATAAGAGCAGTGAGCTTAATTATAATAATTTTATCTGAAAATCAAGCTACTTAAAATATTAAATAAAGCTTGAGAATTATTTTTTATCAGCCATGGATGTCCCAGTAGTTGAATCCCTATAGAATGTTAACAGATGACAATTACATAGTTTCACAGTGAAAAATTGAGATTAAGAACAATACTCAATATCTTAGCATGACAATTATGATGACATTTTTTGCAACACTTAAATCTTCATATTGGCATAGAATAGACCTTTTAGTTAATCATCTCTATTACCCAAGAAGCTCTTTACTTAATTTCTTATCCTTCAATGGTATGCCATTGAAGTGTGTGTGTGACATTTTTTGGACAATTTAATGTCTAAACATTCCTAAGTATAGTGACACATACATAGCATACATTATATACATTTTTGTTAAAATATTATTACTGACTGGTGACCTCATTTTGGCTTGCCATGAACCTCTTATCATAAATGTCTAAAGCACAAGAGAAAGGCAGATGTCTCAATATCAAAGAAAAGGATTATCACCATAAACAATCCCAGTTTTACATTTTAAAAGACCTATATATCAGGAAGACATAAATATATTTAATATACCATAATATTCACAGTAATATGTTGTCATACCATATGAAAACTTTTATTGTTTTAATTTAACTATGTACCAGAGCATTTTAAAATCATAAAACCTTATTGTCTCATTTCTAAAAAACTTAATCCTATGACAATGTTTAATGTAAACACATTGTGATAATACATGTAAACAACATCATTTGGGGTGTCTCCCATAAGACTATGGAGATTATTGTGGCTTCTCATTAATAAACAAGAACTGGATAATGTTTCTAGGTAGCTGCTTCATTACTCATCAGTTGGAATTCTGTCCAACAGTTTTTCTCCAACTTAAGGGATTTTTGTTTAATCATTGTAACCAATTTTGGTAAATCATGAGAATCAAATGCTAACACTTAACATATTATTTTTGAACAATGAGGGACTCCTGAATCATAATGTGAAAACAACAAGCATTACATTTATATAATCTATTTTAACATCATTTTGACCAGCTAGTAATTTGAATGGAAGCATATCTTTAATTTTGTTATTTATCCTTAACCAAATTAAACTACAAGCAAATGCATTAAAAATTGAAAAATGAAAAAAGAAGAAAAGAATTTGTTTTACTCAGATAAAACAGTTGTTCACAGATTGCACAGACAGACAAACAAAATACACAAGACAAATCTTTTTATAAAATCAGAGTGCACTTATATATATTTTGGGCCAAATTGAATTAGTAACCCTTTTACAATTTTAGAAGGTTGTAATTATAAATAAACTAGTCAGTATTTTTGTAGCTCAGTTAGCAGAGATCTCTTTTAAGAAGAATTTGGAAGGAACAAAAAATAAATCCCCCACACATAGATATGCTGGCAACTTTCATGTTGTTCTTTCATGTACTTCAAGCTCAATCATCTCCACACCCTCTGTCAGATATTCAGACTTTCCTTTTATTCTAATAGCATCCTCTCTGTAAAACTTAACATAATTTGGGTTAATAATACCACTATGTAGACTCCATCTGCTGGTACCTGTGATTTGTCTTTTGCTGGGACTACACCCCAGCCCCTTGCTTCTAAGTTGCCGTGACTATGCCCATTCAGCTCCCTGCAGCTGCAAATGATACAGCCACTTGTGATGTAAGAGCGGCGATCCAGACACAGGACCCATATTTCCTGTTGTAGTTAGCACAACACAAAGCAAGCATTTGGATTCTTCCCACCCCTCTTATCCTGGCCAGGTTCCAGGCTTGGAAGAGCTCTTCATTTTCCACCTCCTCTTGCTGGCTGCGCCCATCTACCCTGTTCCCTCCCTGACCCAAGGATCTGTGAGAAGTGGTAAGGGAAGCATAAGGTAGTGGTTTCTCCCAATAAAATAACCCTTTAAAAGTCTATGGAGGTCTAGGTAGATTTGTGCTGGCTTCTTTATCCTCTAGCCTCGCTGTAAGCTGCTTTTCTACCTTCTCCAAAGTATGCAAACCTGCAGTTTCTTCTTCTGAAAATCAAAGAGTTTCCTTGAACAAACACAAGAAATTTAGCAATCTGTGCAGCATTAGTAGGCATTCCTCTAACCTTGAGCAGAACTTTGAGAGTATTAATAGACAAAGAATGAACTTCAGATCCTGAATCAAATTTGAACCTTTTTGTTTTTAATAATGTAGTAAGCATACTTATGTATAGCATCGGCACTCATAAGCTTATTTGTACCAATGTTTTACACCTGACTAACTCAATTCTTCTTCCTCCCCTTTTGTTTGTGCATGCGATGGGAGGGGTCCCCTCCCTGCAGTGTGATGTTTCCTCATACTCCTGTCCCGCTCTGGGCGCCAGTTGCTGTATCCAGAGCAGCTCATGGAACTCTGGAGGGAGAATGGTGAGGGATGAAGAAGACAGGGGTCAATGTACGAAAGCTGGGGGCAGGTGGAGCTCTCTCTTCTGATGAGAGAAGGAACTGCCCAGCAACTGAAGCGATTTTATTTATACAGTCAGCATATGAATAAGTTCACAGGGACTTTAAAGGGAGGGTAGGATCTGAGATAGGAAGAATGTCCCAGAACAGCAGGTCTTGGGGACAAGAGAAAACTGTCTGTATTATCTCAAACAAGTCAAGTTACTGTGCGCATCAGCTCTCTGAGTTTCTCGTAGGGCCTTGCCACACTCATGAGAGGCAGTGGTCTTGTCCTAGATACCGAAGGTACAGACAGCTTCTCTCTCAACAGAATCTGGTCAAAGCTATGTTGTGTTTGATGATCTGTGTAAGCAGTGATTGAAATCACAAGACAATCTGCCCTCACAATGTGGGTCAGTCCTGGGGAACTCCCTGAGTACCTGTTTCCAGGCCAGTGCTCGGCTGCACACTATGCTCTTCTGTCAGAACGAACATGCCAAGCATTCTTGAATTCTGAAGTCACTAAGAGAGGCATACAGAAACAATGGGAGACGTCAAGTAGTTTAAATTGTGGTAAAACTTCCTGCGACCGCATCTGTGCAAGTCAGCTCTCCATTTGTTCTCATATCAAAGCCCTGCCTCCCAATGGGCCTGTGCTGCATTATGGAAGTTCAGTAGTTTTGTAGTTGTTTCCTCCATCATCTGGGGCAGTGGTCAGCGGCAGACATTGCTGGGTGGCTGGATGGTAGGAGAGGACTGAGTGTACCTGTCCCATGACACCTGTTGCATGCCCTCTGTGGAAGCAGCTCCCCTGGAAAGACATATGATGGTCCCAGCTCATCTGCTTCCAGGCCCCTGGTCACTGGTGACTGTTTCTCCTTGGCCACTTCCAGCCTAGGAACTGTCAATCCATGTGAGCCAAGCTAACTTGGCCTCACTTGGAAATTGCTTGATTTTTATTATGAGACTAGGTTTACTACAGGTTGGGCATTTAGGAGAAAACAAGTGCTTGCTCCCTGTCAACAGAAAATTCTCTGTGTCCTGGAAGAAGGTGTGGTTTGGAGGGCACTGCTATTAAGACGTAAGCACTAACATTTGTTAAGAAAAGTGCGATTCACACATACATTCACATACATTATCTGCAACTCACTATGGGCTGATACTGATTGTGCACAAAGTGCTAAAATGAAACTGATGTGTGAGTCCTATTTTATCATTCACATTTATTATGAAGTATTTGTGGATTGTTGCTAAAAACACAATAAAGAGAAAGTCAGTTTCCCTTGTTTCTTGAATAATCAATTGCTTCTCATCTGTCTGTTTTGTTTCTGAACATAGATGATGACTTATAAAGCTCATGAGATAAGGGTGGCAATGGTTGTGACCATATCATATTCTAAGGTGTGGAATGGTGAGGATCCAGCCACCAGATACTCACTAGAATACTTTTTAAAATAGTAGGACACAGTTACTCTGTCTCTCTCCTAGACCCTCAGTATCTGCTCATGTAAACTGTTCATAGAGACAGGAAACATCAACCTTTTGTAGAAACTTGAAGATACGTTCTGGCTAAATGTATCCTAACTTCAAATTATTATGGCACATAATTGTGTCCAAGGATAGAAAGCAAGATGAATAAATCTAAACCATGTAATTTGGCATGTTTTAATTTTACACATCCTAGTAGTTTCTTTCAGAAGCAGTGTTTATAGACCTTGTCAAAACCTACGTAAAGCCTAAAATTTTGTGTGAATTTTTTTAGCTCTTAAATTTTGACCTCAAAATATCACCTTTCTAAATTACTTGCTTTGCTGATATTACTTGATTTTATTTGATTACTACATGTTTTCAGTATATGATGTTTATTTGCATTCATCTTAGGGAGTGGATATACATACTGAATATATCTTGATTCTTTTAATTCCCCACGCACCTCCCTCATGTCTAGAGTCACTTGCCCCATTTTCACAAATACTGTTTTATAGTTCATATTTGGGACGTATAATGATCACATTAATTATGGGTGTCTGGTACATGTACATGAGCCATTTTAAATCTTGTTTATTCCCTTGGTTTCTTCTCCTTTCCCCACCTTTAATCTCTTGGTCTCCTTTTCATTTGCAAAAGAAATTTTATATATTGTTCCTGTAATATGTATGCCCTCTGTTTTCCAATTGACTCTCTATTACATGCGTTTTTTTCTCAACACTCTAACCTCTACTTAAATATTCAGAAAGAGGAGATAGTAAGGATGTGTTCATCAAAGTTAAGATCTATTCTCGTTATTTTATTTCTTCCCTTTTACACTCTATTCATCTGGGGCTAATTTGCCAAAAAACAAAACTAAACTAATTCTTGCTTGAACAACTTACTTGCCTTTGTTGGCTGCTGGATTCCTTGAAATTTCACTTTCTGCCAATGTTGAACATTTAACAAATCTTCATCTGCATGTCCTGTAACACATCTGAATGTTTGGCAGAGCTAGTAGGGTTTTCTTACATAGATTCCATACCACACAACTGACTTGCAGTATTGGGTTTGTAACAGCAAGGAGTTTACCTCAGCTACTGAAGAATACCAACTTCCTCTCACTAACAGAAATTTCCAAAGGAACTAAAAAGTGCCATTAAGTTGAAACAAATTCTCTCCCTGCCTGTAAGGAATCAGTGCCTCTTTGTTGCCTGTTGTAGTTCCTCTTTGTATCTTGAAAGTCACTGGTCCCATTGACAGACCTGCCTGTGTTTTTTTGTTTTGTTTTGTTTTTTGTTACTTTGGCAATGTTTCTTCCTTTGCAAAAGCATTTAATTATTTAGCCCAGAAGTGATGCTTCAGCTCACAAGAAAAATGTTATTATGAAGTCAAACATCTAGACTCCGTCCCTGAAACATAAAATTTGTTGTACCAGAGTTCCTATTCTTCAAAATGTGATTGTACTATATCATTCAAACATTGAATTGTTTGAATAATGATTATTTGAATTATGTATATAGTTTGTTCATGTAAAGAGTGGTCCTAATATTTTCCTTCAGTGAATATATCTATTTTTTATTTATTGGAGAAAGATCTCAGTACAGTTGATCCTGGAAAATATTTAAGCATTTAGTAGGAACTGAAATACGTAATTTTTAATATATACTATTTTGATGCATTAAGTTAGCTACTTTATAAACATGTTCCATGGAATTAATACGGATTACCACATTTCCAGAATTCCAGGGTCCTTCATGGTGTCTTGCCCCAGCAGACAGAGGAATGTGTCGAGCGAATGAAACCAGATTCTTCTACAACTCAGTCATTGAAAAGTGCCGTCCCTTTAAGTACAGTGGGTGTGGAGGAAATGAAAACAATTTTGATTCTAGAAGAGCATGTGTTAAAGCATGTCAAAAAGGTATGAAGATAATCTTTCTATTAATTCAGTGCTGTTTAGGATAATAATTGCATTAAAATTGTAGATCATTTTAATCTGTAAAATATTAATTAATTATATTTATTATAAGAAGTGTGATTTAGTTAATAAATATCTGTTCAACTAGATTTAGATAATATACAGTGCAGAATATATACTGTACTTGTTCCTCATGTGTCATCATAAACAAAAATCAAGACACAGTCAATATTTATTAAACATTTAAATATGAAGAATTTGTTTTAAAGGAACATACCAAAATTTCCTTATGCTTTCTTACAATTGCCAAATGTTGTCATATGTATTTTCTTCTGAATAGGAATGTGTTTATAATCAAATGGAAAAATATTGAAAATGTAAATAAAAATCACCTGTATTTCCAGCAACTATGCACAGTCTTACTTCTACTTTTTAAAATAAAATAAGCGTGGTTTTTTAACTGAAAAACAATCTTATCCTATTTTTGCCAAGTCATACATACAAAGTGACTTTATTAGACACAAGCTTTTCTATAAAAAGACACATTAGAGGATTTGATCCAATTGTATCACTTACATTGTTTAATATTGGAAGATAATTTGAGGAAATTTTAAGTAAAATTCATAAATGTTTTGCTTTTCCTCTTGTAGGTTTCGTCAAAAGAAAGTCAAAAGAAGGGCTAATTAAAACGAGAAAGAGAAGAAGAAAGCAGAGAGTGAAAATAGTGTATGAACCTATTGTGAAAAAAAGTATAAATCTGTCACACTATTAGAATATTACTACTGAAGCATTTCAATATAACTTTTGTTTCCCTTTTGCTAAAATACCTCTAATGTCCATGACATATGACCGTAAGTTTCTGCTCTTCCCAAGTACCTGCTAGTAACACATGTACATCACTCCCTTCCTAATATGATCCAATTGCTTCTTTTAGGTATAACTTATTAACTTCCTACTGTGAATTTATTTTTTTCCTTGATCCTTTCCATTTACCATTTTCATACAAATTATCATATTCCTAGCCATGTGAAGTCATTTTTTCTCCATTTGCAAGCAATGTATTTGAGAATATGTTGTCACTTATTTGTGACATTCATGTGAGTAATACCTTCCTTTATAGCCTATGACCAGGTTAAGAAATGTGACTATTAACAAACAAGCAGTTTCAGATTTCACACCTAAAATGGTGACAAACATCTGCTTTTGATGACCATCACTCAATTTTGCATGTAGAGAAAAAGGAAACAATGGAATTGTCTTAAGTGTTTCCCTCCCTGGATACATTTTCTTTTCTCCTTTTATACAATACCTCTGAATCCTAAGCCAAACTCTCTTTGAACAAAGAATAGTCATTTCTGCATTGTGTGTCTGTTTTATTTTGATTGGCTTAACTTGGGAGGGTGCCTGATTGTGACTCAGTATGTCAGTCAAGATGGAAAACAATTGTGTTAGATACAGGTCATGATAGGACCATAGAAACATTTCATTAAAAGAAAATTCATTGTATATCCGTCCTAATTTTACTTTTTGGCAAAATTTTTTCTAACCAAAACTAGCAAAAGTATAAATACCTCCCAAGTCTACATTTGTTCTTAGGTCTTGTATAAGCCATAATCAGTAATTAATCCTTGAAAAACACACTTGTTCTTGTAGAAGAGATATTACCCCGATGGAAGAGTCGACTAGAACACCTGTGTGCTGTTCACTCAGAGGTCGCTAATATTTCTCTAGGGTTAATTCCTTAAAGCTGTCCTTCTCCCTGAGCACATGCAGTCCCTCAACTTGGCAGCCTCCTGGACATCCGGTTTACAGTGTTCAGTTCCTGTGTCAATCTGAACTTGACATCTAGAAAAACATGAGTGACCACCTCACCATTTGGTTTAGCATCTTGGCTTCTCTCTAGCAACAATATTATAATTCAGCCTTCAAGATTTGAGCTCACTTTGATATTGTATTGTTTTTCAAAAACCGTGCTCATCAAATGAGTCCCCAAATCCTCTCAGTTCCTTTTTCCTATGGATTGGCCAACTTCCAGGCTTTTTGCTCTGTACTGTACCCTCATTCACCAGCATTGAGTTAATTCCTCCAGAATATATTTCTCCACCTCTCCAACTCTCCCAAGAATTTACTGGTTTGTACTAACCCCAATTTCTTACCCTGCAAACTCTTAACTATTAATTACCTAGTAAACATATTTTTCATTACTAGGTTATTTACCCATGGTAATTTTCTCTTTAAAAATTTCACACATTCCACAACTTTCATCTGAAGTCAGGGTCCAGCTGATATCCATTTCAGCTGTGAAAAATTCTAATGTGGACTACAAATTATTTCACCCCATAGTACAATAATTATTTCATCAGAAAAATAGCATCAATCTGTTTGGTTTAAGGAAAATTTTATTTCTAATGTCTACAACATAAATAATTTGCCTCAAACCAGTCTTTCTATGGAATTTGAAACACTTGGAAATGCAAAGCCCTTGTGAGTGAGATAAGCTCTGCTGTCTATTTTTTTCCATGGATAACATTAGTGTTAATTAAGAGGAATGTGTCCTTATGTGTCAAGTTGCCACCAAGGATATATAAACAGCACAAGGGTGAGTTAGCTAATTTTATCCAAAAATAAGCATTCACTTCTTCATTACTTAGTCAATAAACAGACACACAAATAGTTTGCAGTGTTTCCTGCAGGTGAAAATTATTTTACTGTGTTTTAAATAAGAATTCTTTGATGATGTGGTCTTCCTGTATTTTGCAGATGCATCTAACTGTGAACGTTACATAGAATTTCATTATACAGCATACATGTGTTGTACTTTGTGATCTGTGTTCAAAATTTACAATTTAAGCTGGAAATGGTTCAGATGTTTTTATTTTTATATTATAATAAAATTTCTAATCCTGAGCAATAAACTTGATTTGCACTCTGGAAGTTTTTAGTAATTAGTAAGTACTAAAGAATTTGATGTTCTTTATCACACAGTGTAGAGTTCTAAAACAAACCAAAAATTGTTCTCCTGCTTTCACTCTTGTTTTAGTCACAGAAGTCGAAATTTGCTAATTATGTCTTTTTAATTCCAAAAGCACATCCACATGTTGTGATTTGTTATTTGTCAAGAAACAAGAATGCTAGGATTTAACCATCCATATGTTCTATGTTTATTCTGCTACAGTTATACTTACATCAATCACGTTAGATAACTGTGTTTACATAGTTGTATAAATATAAACATTATTTAAACACCTGTCATATAACCGTATATTATATAATTGGCTTCCAATCGTGACTATTGCAGTCAGTCAGGCTCATCTCCATAACCAGAAGGAAGAAAATGACACAAAATTAACCAATTACTACAGAGGTTGTGAGTTCTTTCATCAGCTGTTCCTACTCTTCTATTTTTATGAAACTAGCACTTAAGTTTGGTTTTTCCAACTTTTGGCTGTCAGGCCTTTCTTTCTCAGTGACTTTATCTTGGGCCCAACAGGGTTGTATTTTCTGCACCCTGATATGTCAGTTCCTCCACTCAGCCTTTGCACTATTTCAACCCCACGGTGAGCCTCATGGCTAGAATTACTTAGATCCCTTCTACATGGAGGACATAGATAACAGAGTTGCAAAGTAATTTCTTTTACAAGGGGAGAAATGGGGAAAAGGAGACAGGGAGAAGAGAAAGAGGGAGGAAGGAAAAAGGGGTAGTAAAGAGGAAATGATACATTTCAAAAATAAATATGAAATAAGTAAAGTAGAGTAATCTGATAATGAATATAAGTTCCTCCTTGATTGATCATGGGTGATAAATCTGAACCACAGGTAGCTAACTTCAATATAGATGGATTGGTCCCGTTATCCAAAATTACTCTTATTTTACTTCTCAGTTCTGCTGTTCAACATTTTTTTAGGCTTCATTTCCTAATCTCACAGTGTTTCAAGATGACTTCCAAAATTTAAAGCCAACATCCTTTCAAGATGGTCTTCTAAAACAGTTTGAGTTCTCTCACCTCAAAAAATTGAATTACTGTACTGGTGTCATGTTCCTTAGCCTTCGTTTTACAGCCAACACTGATGCAAACAGTACCCTGAAAGAAACATACCTCTCTCCCTGATCAGATTTGACTGGTACATCCACTCCCAGCTATCTGTTTGGTTTCCCAAACTTGTAATCATACTGAAAAGCCTAGAATTAAAATGAGGCAAGTGAGGTTATTGCTTCAAACATTATTTAAAAGTCCATAAGCAAAATAAATAATACTGCAATGTACTGTCTCTTAGAAACCAAAATTAGAGCGACAACCCATGTTGAAAAAAATATAAAAATCTGTGGAAGGACAGGATCAGTAAGTGGATCTGAACTCTGAGGCAAAAAGAAAAACTGGTAATGCTAATGGTATACTAAGAAATGCAACAATATTTCAAATGTGGTCATTGTTTAGTAGGATGAAAAACAGTGACATAAATTTAAAGGATTAATTAACATTCCAGTGGATGAAGAGAAACTATGTGATAAACATTTGTTTGATGATTACAGTAAACTAGAGAAGAGACCTGTGAGTCAGATGATAGATACCGACAAAAAATATACAATAAGATAAAAACCACCAGCTCGAGACAGACCTGGCGAGCGTGAATGCTGGGACCTCGGCTGGGAAGATCAAACTGAACATGTTTCTCTGAGCTGCCGGGGGAGATGCGGTAGGGCGGCCCAAACTGCCGTGATGAGACGTGGGAAAGCCCCAGACGCTGGGAGCCAGAGACGCTCCGCGCGGGGAGGGGGCTTGGCTGGGTCCGAGCGCCCTGGGGGCACAGCCAGCTCGGTCCCTCCCGCCTCCCGAGCCGGCGCAGCTTTCCGGCGACTCCCAACAGAGATCGGCTTTTTAGCAGCGGCAACGCCCGGCAGTCTCACATTTCGCGCGCATCGGGCAGGCTGCGCAGCCTAGACCCTCAGCAGCCTGCGGTCTGTGGCCAGGGCGGCGCGAGGAGCATAGGAGCGGAGCATCCCGCTCCCTCCCCCAGACCCGGAGAGCGCGAGGAAACAAGTGGCTGCGAGCGGCGGATCGCGAGCACAGCACAAAAAACTGGCACCTTGGAACCTTCCTGCCTGCAGGGACTCCGAAAACCGGTGAGCTATCTGCGCTTGCGACCAGATCACCGAGTGGGGGGGGAGATCCATCCCTATACCTGCAGGGAACCCCGGGAGGGCGGGGGAGCGGTCCTACACACCTCACCCAGGTCTCTCGGTAGGGAGTAGCTAACCAACATCTGTACAGCCTTTTAAGCGGAACTCTCAGCAGAAAGCTTAAGGGACATGCCCCCAAAGAAAAGTCATTGGAGCAGCCTCTGCAGCAGACCTTTGCCTGCTGAACTGCCTGGGGAATCTATTGCTCAATATTTTGAATCTGATACCCAAAAAAGGGAAGAGAGAAGAACAAATCTCAGCAGAAAGCTTAAGGGACATTCTCCCAAAGAGAAGGAATCATTGGAGCAGCCTTTGCAGCTGACCTCTGCCTGCTGAACTGCCTGTGGAATTTATAGCTCCACATTTTGAATCTGATACCCAAAAATGGGAAAACAGAGCAACAAAACGCACTCTCAAAACTCAACCCCACCCAGAACAAGTTTTGAATGTGAAGATACAGGGGAACCAGGAAGCCTCATAACTTCAAGATATGAAACGATTGCATCAGAAATGAAACAACTCCAACAGGCCATGAAAGAGCTTAAAGCAGAAATAACACACATACCCTCAATGATTTCTCAGATATAAAACGAGCTGAAAACAATCATGGAAGAAATGTTCCATTTCCACAGACAAGAAATAGACAAAAGTCTAGAAGGAAATAGGAAACAAATGGAAACCTTACAAGAGCAATTCAGGAATGAACTACCAATAATGAAACAGGTCCAGAGAGAATGCCAGGATTTGAAAACTAACGCTGAAAGCATGAAAAACCGTTTAAATGAAACCGAAGATAGAATTTCAGAACATGAAGACAGCATGGCAGCTTATGAACGTGAGAGGAAGAATCTCGTGATATCATCAAAGACACAAGAAAAGTCGATCCAACAGCTGCAAGATGAGGCAAAACGTAACAATATTTGAATTATAGGAGTGTGTGAAACAGCAGAAGATCTCACAAACGATATAAAAGGAATATTTGATGAAATAATAGCAGAAAATTTCCCAAACAAGCTAAAAGATTCTAAAGTTCAGTTAAGCAAAGCATATAGAACACCAATGATCCATAACCCAAAGAAAAACACTCACAGGCATATAATAATCAAGATCCCAGATATCCAGCAAAAGAACACAATATTAAAAGCTGCCAGAGAAATGAAACAGATCACCTATAAAGGAAAGCCCATCAGAATCACAGCAGATTTCTCAATGGAAACCATGAAAGTGAGAAGAGCTTGGAGCGAGATACTACAGATTCTGAGACAAAACAACTTCCAATCCAGATTGATGTATCCTGCAAAATTATCCCTCAAATTCAATGGAGAAATAAAATATTTCCACGACAAAGAACAACTGAAGAAATTCATGAGTGCCAAACCAGCATTGGAAAAAGCACTAAAAGATATTCTAGACAGAGAAAAAAGAGACCACAATCCCAAGAACAGCTATAGAAATAACTCCCAAAACAGAACAAATAA